>CAUZXS010001436.1:170000-216365 GCA_963585895.1 Sepioteuthis lessoniana | reverse complement strand
GTTCAATCCAAGGTTGAGTCATACCAAAGACTTTAAAAATGGTACTTGATACCGCAATGCTTAACACTCAGCAATTTAAGGTACATATCAAGGGTAAAGTGGTGCCATCCAGGGAAAGGTGTAGCGCTGTGTCTTACACCTCGGTGTAGTAGCTATTGAAAAGGGAGCCTTCTGGTCACCCTCAACTTCGGTCACCAACTTTACTTAACTTATATAAGGTTTGAGCACTTTACATGGTATAATTGTTTGCAGGCTAGTTTAGCTGACCATTTACATTATCATTCTTACTAAGTTGGCGACCCTAGTTGAGGGCAACCAGAAGGCTCCCTTTTCAATAGCAACTACAACCGAGATCTAGGGGAGGGTGCTACTCCTTTCCTTGGATCGCTCCACTTTACCCTTGATACATACCTTATATTGCTGAATGTTAAGCAAGGAGGTATCAAGTACCATTTTTAAAGTCTTTGGAATGATGCAACCTGGGATTGAACCCAGGTTCCCCGGACCATTGGCGATACTTCTGGTGTTGTGCCTCATCTAAGCTGAACTTAGTAAATAACTATACGTATATAAAATATATTTTGTTACAAACCCCTGAGAATTTAAAAAAAATTTTTCATTGATTTTTCTTGTTTTAAAATGTTTCTTAATTTTTGTTCAATTTTATATAAAGATTGACAGAAATTTTTTCTTCAAATACTTTTGAATGCCATTGGTCCTTTTCAAGGGTATAATCAAGTTGTTATTTTTCAGAAAATCTTTAGCTCCTCTCCACACATGTATATATATATATATATATATATATATATATATATATATATATATATATATACACCATTCACCAATTTATCTTTCTTCAATAATATTTGAAAATAAAAAAATTTATGAAATGATAATGACAAATAAAAATCATAAAAACAATTTTGTCTGAATTTCTGAAATGATGAATTTCTATTATTCAGACAAGTGTCATCATCTTGTTCTTCATAGACACATTTTAGCTTTGATGCCCTTCTATAGATGTCTGTCATATTTGGCAACCTTGTGGGAATTTCATATCAGAAGTTTTACTGAATATGACTGATGCTAGAAACAGACAAAAAGACACAACAGCCAAAATGTTGTGACTATAATAGACAAGATAAAAACAATAGGTTGAATATATCAGTATTTTATGAATAAGCTGTCGTGTAAAGGACTTTGACAAAGTAAAATACCTCTGTTATACCCTAATATGTATATAGTATATATTAATGATAGTGGAGTTGCAGAAATAAGCTTTAGACTTAAGGTCTGTTAAAAAAGAAAATATTTTGATTAATTATTGTAATAATAATCTCATCAGAAGCAAATACAGTAAACTACCACAAAAAGAATGCAAGACTAGGCATGACTGGGTGGGAAAGGTGATCCACTGGGAATCATGCAAGAGATTAAAGTTTGGCCATACTAACTAATGGTATATGCACAAATCAGAATCTGTAAAATTCTCTGGAATTTTAAGATACAAACAGATCTTCCAATCCCAGACCTAGAGTTGAATAACAAAAAAAAAAGAACTTTTCACCTGGTGGATTTTGCTGTTTCAATGGAGCATATAGTGAAAAAAAAATGTAAAGATTGTCCGATACTTGGATCTTGCCAAAGAACTGAAAAAGCTGGGAAATATGAAGGTGACAGTTATACCTATTGTAGTTAGAGCACTTGGAACCAATCCTTAAAGACCTAGGGAGAAGACTGGGGGAACTCAAGGTCAGAGGAAGAATTGAGACCATTTAGACCACAGCACTGTTGAAATCAGCTAGAATACTGAGATAAGTCTTTGAGATCTGAGGAGACTTTAGCTTCAGTGAGAAACTAACAGTTAAAACTGGTGTAAAAATTTACGAGTAAAATAATAATGAACTTGATTTAAAGTTAATATACCTGAAGAAAGCTAAAGGGTACAGTGGTCTGTAAGAAATGAAAACACTTCTGATACGCCCTAATATATAATAATAATAATAATAATAATAGACAACAAAATAACAAATTTAGGTTATGTGGTGATAGAGAGGAAACCATCAATCGCATAATAAGTGAATGCAACAAATTAGCACAGGAGTATAAGACTAGACAGGACTGGGTGGGCTAGGTGATCCACTGGGAGATGTGCAAGAAATTCAAATTTGACCATACGAACAAATGGTATATGCACAACCCAGAATCTGTCCTAGAGAATGACACATAAACTACTATGGAACTTTGACGTACAAACCGATCACCTAATCTTGGCCAGACGACAAGACCTTATAGTAATCAACACATTAAAGAAAAAAGAAAAAAGAGAACTTGAAAAATTGTGGACTTTGCTGTCCTGGCTGACCACTGAATAAAACAGAAGGAAAGTGAAAAGAAGGATAAGTACCTCAACCTGATTAGGGAATTTAAAAAATTATTGAACATGAAGGTGACAATTATACCAATTGTGATTGGTGCTTTTGGTAAAGTCACCAAAGGATTATTAAAGGGACTAGAGGACTTGGAGGTAGGAGGAGGAGTGGAGATCTTCCAAACTACAATATTATTGAGGATGGCCAGAATACTGAGAAGAGTCCTTGAGACTTGAGTAGACTTGCTGTCACTCAAACCTCAGTGAAAAACCATCAGCTAAAACTGATGTGAAAATCTCTCAAGGGGCAAGTAATAATAATAATATTTGAAAGTTACTGCCTGTGACAAAAAAAAAATACCTGAAGAGGGCTAAAATGTACAGTGGCCAAATAATTGTGAGTATGACAACCAAAATGAGGACAATAATTTGAGTTGTGCAAATAGAGTAAATAATAACAAGAAATTTTAGACAAGTAAACAGATGTTGGAAATTGGAATTGCTCTCAAGATATAAGGGGCTACCCCTTTTAAATAAATACAGCTATGAAAAACCTTTGGACTTACATTGGTGAGAACTCAGAATCTTCCAGTGGGTTTAGCCCTTTGACTAACACTGGGGCACTGTTGTCTCAGTCGAATTTCATTTTCATTTTAACCCTTAAAATGTTGTAGTCAAAGCATAATTTTGCATATCCAAAACTTAAACAAAACAAACTTGGTAGTGAAATGGTTAAAGATGAAGTTTATCAGTGAAAGGCTTGTGGCACAAAGATTTTGAAAAATTATTGCTGAACAATTTCAATCTAGCTTGGAGGAGGCACTCATGGTTATCATTGTTGGAAATGAACATGACAATCTGAGTTCACATCCTGGATGAAGCTGTTTGCATTTCATATAGTGCTAATGGCCTTGGGAAAGATATATATCCAACTATTCTCCCTTCAGCTATGGATAAATTGTCGGGAAAACTGGACTCTTTAACTTTGTTATTGCAACCAGTCTAGGAGAAAGAAAACTCTGAATTCTAACACGCTACATAAATTTGGCTAGGAACCACCTTTAGACACCAATCTCTTAGAAACTTAACACATGACTACATATGTGGAACCAGCTCAATCCACATTGAGTGAATGCCATCACACACACACACACACACATGTGCTTATACCACAATCTAACTTAACAGTGGGAGAATTAAATTCATATTTGTCTTCTAAAATTATCTTTTGAATACATTACATTACCTAAGAATATTACTTTGTAAGTTCTTGTTTTTTGTTTTTTTTTTAAATTTTTCAGTTGTGTTACTCAATTGCATGTCTTATATTTGTATAACTAAACAAGAAAATGGATTCTGAAAATTTTTAAAGCAAAATTTTTTTTGATTTTCAGATTTGCTATTTGGATTTCCTATTGTCAACCAGTGAAAATATTTGCTGACCATGTTAGTACCAATGTTTGTATTCGTGTCTGTTTTGCAAAGGTGTCTGTGTGTGGACTTTACCTATTATGTAGAGGAAGAGAAGAACCCTGGCACTTACATAAGTGATCTTGCAGCTGATATGCACTTAATGGAAAGGGTTCCTCTTAAGGCTCGCAGCCAGGTCTTGTTTGAACTTGTGGAAACTGGAACAAGTGGCAATTTGCAGTGGTTTCGAGTTGGTAAAAAAACTGGAAAGCTTTACACTGCTCAAACACTGGATGCTGAGTCTCTTTGCCAACATAACAAGGAATGCTCAAGAATTATCAGAGTTGCTGTACAACAAGCCAAAATTTTCATGAAAATCTTAAAAGTCAAAGTTATTCTCCAGGATATCAATGATCATCGACCAGAATTTCCTGAACAAAAAGTTGAAATACAATTTGAAGAAGATGATCGAAAAGGAGTCAGAAAGTCCATCCCAAATGCTATTGACAGAGATGTTGGAATTATTAATTCTCAAATTTTATATGAGCTGAAAAAAAACATGGACGATCCTTTTACATTATCTGTATCAAAAACCGTAGATGGAACTTCTGATCTTATAATCACACTAGAAGACATGTTGGACAGAGAAGTGAAAGATTCTTATGTTATTCAAGTAATCGCCAAAGATGGAGGATCGCCACCAAAGCAGAGCATTTTAGATGTCCACATCTCTATCACAGATGTTAATGATAACACTCCTGTCTTTTCTCAAAATGTCTATAATGTGTCTATCAAATATGAATATAATGAGGCTATTCCAATAGCTATCCTGTCAGCTAGGGATTCGGACTCAGGTCAAAATGGACAAATATTGTATCACTTCAGTTCACGGACTTCTGAGTTAGCAAAGACACATTTTAAAATAGATGAGGAAACAGGAGAAATTTTTGTTCAAAAGGCTTTCACACCAGGACAAAATCAGGCGTTTGAATTGTTTGTGAAAGCTACAGATGGTGGAAACCCACCACTGAGCTCTATAGCTATGATTCTGATAAACATGGTCAATCAACAGAACCATGCACCAAGTATAGCAGTGAACTTCTTTTCAGCATCTACAGAGAACACTGCAGCCATTTCAGAAGATGTTGAAGTCGGCAGTTTTATTGCCTACATTATCATCACTGACCCAGATTTTGGACAAAATGGAGAGGTCACTTGTGACCTACACCATAATAAATTTCAGCTACAGAGTCTTGGAACAAAAGAGTATAAGATAACAGTAAAGAGTCCAGTGGACAGAGAAACCCTTGACCACCATGAGATCACCATCAGCTGTCAAGACAAAGGTTCTCCTCCTCTCCAGAGTGAGAGAAAGTTCTCTATACAAATATTGGATGTTAATGACGTGAGACCCCAGTTTTCTAAAGGCATATTCAAATTATCAATCAATGAAAATGAAAAGGCCAATTTTCCTGTTGGTGCCATCAATGCCTCAGATCCAGACCTGGGGGCAGGAGGCAAACTCACCTATACTCTATTAACCAGCAGTAAGCAATTTTTACCCTTCCAAATCACTGATGAAGGATTAATATCGACAGTAATGTCCTTAGATCATGAGTTTCAAGATATTTACGATTTTAAAGTTTTCGTGAAAGACAATGGATCCCCACCCCTTAACAACACTGTAAATGTTATTATAGAAGTTAAAGATGAAAATGATAATGCCCCCTATTTCACATTCCCCAGTATTAATCCTTTCACACTAGATTTTGTCTACTACCCACGTCACACAAATAACATCACTGTTCTCAAAGCTTCGGATATTGACAGTCGAGAAAATGCCTTTCTTAAATATGAGATTATCCGAGGAAATGACAACCAGCTGTTCACTATCAATCATTATACTGGTCTCCTGTCATTTTCTCGTGTGGTCACCCAACAAGATGCTGGTTCCTACAACCTGGCATTTGTTGTTAAGGACAGTGGCACCCCCGTTCTCTCGGCCAAACTTGATATGATTTTAAAATTGACTGTTAGCAACAAGACTTCGGAAATGTTGAATTCTGAACAGATGAATTCTGACGACAGCGTACATCTTTTTTTAATGATTGTTGTTTTGGTGGTAGCTGTCTCGGTTTCAGTATCCATTACTGCTGGACTTTCAATATGTATTGTTCGGTGTAAGGATAGGAGAAATAGTGCCCATAGAGAGAGAGTAAACCCTCCTTGCAAATGCACCATGGAGCATGGGAACTACATGTGTCCATCTCAGCAATCAGCCTATTGGCCTGATGACCCCATAGCTCTTACAGCTGACCACGAATCAACAAGAACATTGTCAAGGGGGTCAGCAAGGGGACACTATCCTACTGAAGAGTTGAATAAGGGACCAAAAACTGCAGATGGGGTCTACCAGGTGAGTACAACTTGTTCAGTTTATTACCTTTTGGTCTTTTTCTTTATTTTATGTGATAAGAAAAAAATGAAGATCTCTAAATTTATAATATATTTTTAAATGTTGTTCTACTGCTGTCCCAAGATAGCTTTTACATTTCTATATTTTTCATATAGTAAATGTAACAATTATTATCGAACAGGGTTTGCATGTTTAAATAAGTAAAGAAAACTTGATTTGCATTATATATATATATATATTTTCTGCCAAAATAAATTTATAATGACAACTTGACAAAGTTTTGAGTTTCCATCCAATTACACAATGTATATATATATATAATCATAAAGTCATGTTGGTAGCAAAGAGTTCCGTGCTTCTTTCACCATATGTCTTAATCGTGGTGTAGTCGTTATCGCCGTAGGAAATGAACACGGCGATACAAGTTCAAATCCTGGACGAGACTGATTGCATTTCACATAGCACTAATACCCTTGGGAAAAGTATGAATCCAATTATTCTCCCTCCAGCTATGGGTAAATAGTAGGACAGACTAGGTTCTTCAGCCTTGGTGAGGCAACTAGTCTAGGAGAAGGAAAACTCTGAATTCAAACCTGTTAAACTCCGCTTAAAAATTGACCTTGTGTCACATCCTGCCCGAGCGGAGGGGTTGGTAAATAGTACCATATGTCTTAATCATCCATCACTCCTGGCAGGTCCTCTAGATTGCATCCAGTGTCCGCACAGAGCTGATATAAGTTCTAGCTGGATGGCCAAAACTGATGAGTTAATGAGTAGGAGTCCATTTGTATCAAAGAAAGTTTGGGCTCTCTGGTTGATATTTTTAACATTATGCCCAGAGGTCCAACTTCAGCAAAACGTGCACTAAATATATATTTAATAACACCTCTGTGGCAATCTCATTACTACCAGTTTCAAGAATAAACATCCATTTGTTTTAGGTTTTATCCTGCTTTACTGTCCATTGCTTTATTAAAAAACGTTTTTAGAACAATTTGTTTATTTAACTCTATATGAGGATCATTAAATAAGTTTCCAGACTTTTTTCGTATGGGCACTTTTATTGATAGTACACACATAAAACTCTAGCCCCCTTCAAGTAATCTCCTTCGGCTGCAATGCACTTGTTGTACCGTTCCAACAACATCTGGAAGGCCCCATGGAAGTCCTCTTGTGTGAGCGTGTCAATGACCTTCATCACAGCCTCCTTCATCTCCTCAATTCTCTCATAACGACAGGCTCTGAGCTTAGGGAATAACCAAAAGTCACAGGAAGCAAGGTCTGGACTATAGGGAGGGTGGGGAACTGTCTTGATGCCTATCGTTGTCAAATAGTCTGTGACAAGGATGGAGTTGTGAACTGGTGCATTGTCCTGGTGGAAAGGCCACTGACCCGATTTGAAGAGTGCTGGCCTCTTCCAACTGAATCTTTTCCTGAACTCCCTTTAAACCTCAACATAGTAACCCTAACCCTAACTCTTTGGCCAATCAACTCTGGTGTATTGACTTCCTTACTCCTCCTACACCTCTCATCATCCCTCACAGACTCCCTGGCTTCCTTGAATCTCTTATGCCACTCAAAAACTGATGCTTGATCCATGCAATATGGTAAAAAAACAGTCCGAAGCATTCCATATGTTTCTGTGGCATTTTTTCCAAATCTACATCAGAATTTTATTGCATATCATTCTTCTAAAGTGTCTGATTGCATTTTTGAAATTCACTGGCTGTGAAAATCAGGCTTTAGTAGGGTGTATTCCAATTGCTACTGTAGCTGTTCATTTGAAGCTGAAATCATAAGAATTGGTCAGTCATCTCATAAGATGTATAGCACATACTGAATTTTCAAGAGTCTACAATAATTTTAAATGCTTGTACAAAAAAAGTCAGGAGACTTATTGAATTCACCACGTATATATATATATATATATATATTTACCAGCATTCATGGTTACCAGGCAAAAAGAAAAAAACCAAGCTAGGAACAAGAGATAAAAATATCTCAAATCACCGCCCAGGGGAAAGAAGAAAAAATATCATAGGACAAAAAAAAAAAGGAAAAGGCCAACTTTGTCACACCAGTTGAAAAAATCAAGAGATATGCAGTCCGTTGGTCAAAAGAAAAATAAAACCCACTGTAAAATGCCTCAATGCTACAACTACAAGAGTGCTCAATACGAGTAGAGCCAATTACAAAAATAAACTTAAATCGCGAGTCAGAATTCTCCCACTAAAGTTTCACCTCAATGGATCATCAGGGAGTTTAGCACCGACTTATATATATATATATATATATATTAGTATTATTAATATTCATAATAATAATTCTATGAACATTTGGGGCATATATATATATATATATATATATATATATGATATAATATTATTCAATCCAGTAAATCCAGAATTGGGAATAATTCCAATTAGGACAAATGAAATATTCAAAAATATTCTGAAATCTATTAATCTTTTTTAGAGCATTGAATTATATGAATACTTTTGACAGGATGGAAATAAATTTATTATCCTAATGTGACTGATTGTTGCTTTTTTTTGGTAGTAAAATATATATATATATATATATATGTAATAAAATGATTTTAAAAATAGAATCAATTCAAATATTAAAAAGTTTTTGCTTAAGAACAGTGCTCAATATTACTATGGTAGATCAGTTATAAAATGAAAGATATTCATATTATGAACTCGTGAAGTTTGTTACTTGAAGTTTCATGTGGAGCACACAATCCTCAGACAGAAATATGCATATATATATATATATATATATATATATATATATATATATATTCTTGGGTATCTCATCTCACATTTAGTTTTACTGGTAGTGGTGACTCATTTTCTTTTCTCTCGATATATTATAACAGTATATGGTTATCACTATCTCACTTGTTGATTTTATAGCAGACCAAATGCAGTATAAATTGGAGAGTGCTAGAGCTATTATATGATGATAATAATGATGAATAAATATATATTAGTTTTTATATATATCTAATAGTATGGATGCTTATCTGTGAACAATGGTTTCATGTTGTCTTATTTCAACAATCATCGGGCAGATGATATGTATTATATAAGTGTGCATAATCCAAGGAACCGCATTCTAAACACTAATGTATTAAAATCCATCTGAATTACCTGAAATAAATTTAGAATGGAAATAATAAATTGAAGGTTTTTGTCAAATTTATAAAAAAGTGTATATATATATATATATATAGTAAAAAATAATAATGGAAAACCTGAAGTTGATGTTTTAATAGTTCTATTAACATCATATGCCTTTTTCAAACACAATTATAGTTTTGAAATGCTAAAAAAGATACAGATACTTTTCTCCTACTTACCCAATGTTAATGTGTTAGGATGTTAGGTGAATATTTCACAATATGTCCGCATAGGATTAATAGAAGAACAGTATCACTATCTTTTCCAGCATCTCAAAACCATTCACATTTGAAAATACTTGTAGGAATAAGGGCTAAATGTTACTCTGGAAATAAAATAGTTATAATAAGATCCGGTAAATTTATCATACATACATATATATATATATATGTGCATATATATATCAGCTTTCTAACTCTATTATTTATTAGTCTATATTAGTTTTATATATATATATATATATATATATATATATATATATATATATCAGCTTTCTCTGCCTGATGATTGTCATAATAAAATGGCATGAAACCAATGGTCGCTGATGCTATTAGATATATATAAAAACTAATATGTATTTATTTATTATATATATATATATATATATAAATATCATCATTATCATCATCAAATCATGCTGATTGGACAGAGTTCCCTGACTCTTTCTCACTATCCATCTCTATTGTCCGTCAAATCTGGCAGGTCCTCTAGAAAGCATCCAGTGTCTACATTAAGTTGATATATGTAACTCCTTGCTAGACAGCCAACACTGGTGCATCTGTAAAAAAAAGAATGTTACTCATGAGTTTGTGATTACTTTTCTAATTGTAAGCAGCATGTCATGTTTGTTTTATTGGTATGGTTTGTGAGATGGGAGGTGAGTGGCCGCACAGCTACTGTTTAGTGGCTTGTTGCTTCCAGGACTTCTTCAAAAGAGCACACAGTAATCTTCTGTGGTTCTCATCCATCATGTCCATCCAATATCACTTGAGATTCATTACTTAGGAAAATTACTTTAGAAAAGTCAATTTTCATGCATTTCTTTATTCACTTTTGACACTTTGAAATATTTGCTCTGTGAGAGGAGGTACTTATAAGATTTTATTTTTACAGACCCCAATTCACAAAGTATTGTATACTTTTTGTTCACCTTGATTCCCTCAATTCTAGCCTTTTCAAAGACCTGAATGCTGGTTAAAAGTGGTTGTTTCCCTATAACTTGCTTTAGTTTACATTCATCTAGAAGAAGCACTTTCTGAAAGCCTTTTTCTTTGCTTTGAATTCTTAACTTATATTTTCAACAGTCATCATTCAATGATCTCTACAAAGCCTCTTTGATATCTTCAAAGAGGACATTATTATTTTCTGTTTTTCAGTATTTGATAGATCCTTCCCTTTACCCATGTTTCAACAAATATTATGGACAAAAAGAAATAATATGTTTTATTAGTTGTCTGAGTTCTTAAGTAAATATTAGTTTATGCTGTATCCGAACTATTCACAGTATCTTAAAAACTAACCATCAAAAATGGCAGAAAATTTTGTTAAACATTTTACTAAAGGTGGGAATAGACAAATTGAAATTTGACAAATATTTATTGATAACTTTTTGAATTATTAAGGTTTATTAATGATTTTTATCAGTAAGAATTTTCGGACTATTGTCTTCGTCTTTATTGTTTTTTTCACAACGTTTCAGCCACTGTATCCTCCGGCCTTCCTCAGGTGTCCCCTGTTTATCTGGGCAGAGAAATGATTCAACCTGGGGAATCATTTTTAAAGTTTGACTCAAACTTTAAAAACAATAAACTTTTAAACAATAAAGATGAAGACAATTGTCTGAAAACTCTTACTGATAAAAATCATCAAGCTTCGTCTCAGAAATTTAGACAACTAAGGTTTATTAAGTTATAAAAGTTTATTTGATTTATACAATTGCTCCAGATGGACTGTATGTATGTACATATACATGTATTTTTATCTATTTATATATAAAAGTAGGTATGTGTGTATATCTATATAGATATACATACATATATACCTGTCCATTGGCATAGTGGTTAGAGTGTGCACCAATGGTCCAGAAGACCAAGGTTCAATCCCAGGTCGAGTCATACCAAAGATTCAAAATGGTACTTGATGCTTCCTTGCTTAACACTCAGTATTATAAGGTATGGATCAAGGGTAAGGGGATCAATCTAGGAAAAGGAGTAGCACCCTCTCTTATACCTCTTATACACACAATCACACACACACTCAAACACACGCACACACACTCACAATTGTGGAAGAAAAGTATATGAAAATCATTTTTGTATTTTAGTGTTTTTTATATTCATTATTACGTTTCACTCTGTATGAGCTTCATCAGTCAAAAAGTACATCTGGTTAATGCACTCAGCCATATCATCAGTGATGTAATCCTAGGAGTTTTGGGTCTTTCAGCATTCTACTCCTTCTCGCAGGTGACTCCAATGAACACTCACTTATGGCTGGGTAATGTGTTCTGTGACATCAATGAACTATGGTGTCTAAGCTAATGATTTGAATTGGTTTTCAATTTTGGGAAGAATGCTGAAAAACTTCACAACTACCTATATGGTTGCCATTGCAATGTAATTACAAGTGTCACTCATTATGAAATTTTAAAGAATAATTTAAAAAGTAGAAAATGAAAAACATTCAAAATGGTGCTTATAACTGTCAATAAGACTAAGAATTGGAAGATTTAAAACTATCGCTTTTGTCCATGAAGTGTAAATAATAATGTATTGATATTTTGTTATTCTTATCAAGATATATAGCTACAGCACAAAATTGCTTTTCATGTTTTATTTCTTTTCTATTCTGTCAGATATTTTATCCATATATATATATATATATATATATATATTTAAAAAAAAAAATATATATATATATATATATACTTTTATATGAAATATTTGTTTTAAAATGTTTCAGCATACTACTATATCTATTGCTATGAAATATATGAATATATATTATGCTTGGGATAAACTTGCTGAATGTACTAAACATGAGTTGTTTATGTATGCAAATAAGAAAAAAATACAAATATTCAAGTGTTTTACATCATACATACATGCTATCATGGTATATATAAGCATTTAATATGTTATTTTTAAATATCATTTTATATTTTGGGGTTATGTTTTATTGTTTCATATCATGTTTTTTGATTTTTCAAAAACACATAACAAGATGGAAATAAATTTATAATCTTAATGTGACCGGTTTGTGTTTTTTCTTAATGAAATTATTGCTCTGTAATGTCAGTTACATTGAGCTCTTTACCAGGAAAATTTAAATGTTCACTCTTGAATAGTTTTCTTGTTCTGATGGAATTACTCCCAACTCCGGTTTAACTGAACCAAATAATACATATATATATATATTCCAGTTAGTTGGGGCTGTAGAATATGCCAACTGCATCTCTGCAGATGGGTAGGAACCCCACCCAACAATTATCCTGGATATGACACTAAACTATCTGATGATGGAAGTCCAGTCCTAAAGCTTTGGAGAATGTGGAGTACCCCTTCATTGCCATTACTCCTAGGTCCACTCTGAATTAGAGTTGTAATACATGTTAGAGTCTCATCTATGGGTCCAATAGAAATATTGAATCATTTACTATGCTTGAAACCATTCAACTATGTGCAAACAAATGACTGATGTTTAATTTAATTATTTGTATTACACAGCAATACTTGAAACCATTTAACAGTGTGTAAATGAATAAATAATGTTGAATAGAATTACTTGTGTTACATAGCAATACATGAAACCATTTAATTGTGTAACAAACAAATGAGCTCTGGCTTGTTTAAAAATTGTTATGTACAAACTATTTGTTTACAAATCACATTTAATATATATATGTATAAACAATATTTGACATGAAGCAAATCATATTTATTATATATGTACAAATCATATTTAATATATATATATGTATAAACAATATTTGACATGAAGCAAATCCTATTTATTATATATGCACAAATCATATTTAATATATATGTATAAACATGAATATATATATATATATATATATATATATATATATATATACGTGTACTTTTAACATATAAGCAATTAATATGATATATATAAGTTTGAGAGTATTTGCAAAAGCACATATCTAAAAAATTCAAAAACATTTTATATTGTATTATGTATAGAACATATTTCATAGCGTTTCATTGTGTATACAGATGGATATTTTGTACAAATAAGTAAGTAAAGTTGGCGACCATAGTCGAGGGTAACCCGAAGGCTCCCTTTTTGATAGCTACTACACAAAGGTGTAGGGGGGGTGCTACTCCTTTCCCTGGATTGCTCTACTTTACCCTTGATCCGTACCTTATAATGCTGAGTGTTAAGCAAGGAGGCATCAAGTACCATTTTTGAGTCTTTGGTATTGAACCTAGGTCTCCCGGGCCATTGGCGAACACTCTAACCACTAGGCCAATGTCCGGTACAAATACTTGATGTTTTACGTCAATTATTAAGTGATAGTGTGTTCGCTAATGGCCCAGAAGACTGGGGTTCAATCTCATGTCAAGTCATACCAGAGACTCAAAAAACGTTGCTTGATATGTCTTTGCTTAACACTCACTATTATAAGGTACATTTCAAGGGTAAAGTGGAGCAATCCAGGGAAAGGAGTAGCATGCTTCCCTTCACCTTGTTGTTAGAACTATTAAAAAGGGAGCTTTCAGGTAGCTCTCGACTACAGTTGCCAACTTTACTTACTATTAAATGTAAATATATTTTATATGCGAAAATAATTTAGATATAATAATAGTCAAGTCAAATAATAATAATATAATAATAGTCAAATAATTTAGATATAATAATAAAAAAATGGATAATAGGAAAATGAAATCATGTTACATTGTATTGGAATAATTGTTTTACATGAAGATATAAATATATAATACACAGCTTCTTTTAAAAGATGAAATCTTAATTTCCCAAATTTATTCAGAAATAGCTATTTATCATATTTACCCAACTCCTCCGCTTGGGCAGAATATGACACAAGGTCAATTTTTAAGCGGAGTTTAACAGGTTTGAATTCAGAGTTTTCCTTCTCCTAGACTAGTTGCCATCACCAAGGCTGAAGAACCTAGTCTGCCCTACTATTTGCCCATAGCTGGAGGGAGAATAATGCAGTCAGTCTCGTCCAGGATTTGAACTCGTGTCGCCGTATCCATTTCCTACGATGATAATCATTACACCACGGGAAATAGCTATTTATGCTATGCATTCAATAACCATCGATTTGCATCAATATAACAGGTGTATTTAAAAAGTATTGAGATTAAAGCTGTTTTTACCAAAACAAATGAACAATGAATGAAGCATTAATTTTCTTCAAAAGAGTCTTAGCGTTTAAGACATTGATTCCAACAATTACTATATAAGAGTGCTTATGTTTGATTTTAATAAATAAAAGTATTAATCCATTCACTGCTAGTATAGATATTTGAAACCTTACATAATGTCACGTATACATTAGATTAATTGATTGACTGATTTTATTGGGATGTTCATATTTGTTTTTTGTATAGTTATTTCTCAAGACCTTTTTTGCGGGGGTGGGGGGTCTTCGTGGTGTAATGGTTAAAGCGATAGACTGCAGAATTGTAGTAAGCGAGTTCGAACTCCAGTCTCGCTATTATGTTCACTTTCGGAAAAATACCCTAGGGAAAGGTATGAACCCCCTTATCCTCCCAGCTATGGGTTAAATAGCAAATAAATAACCTACAAATGTTGATATGCCATTAAAAACAAAGAAAAAGAACTTTTTTTTTTGCACACAGTCCTATTGAATACAAACAATTTTTAAACAGTTCTATTTGATTCAAATGGATTGAAATAATGGTTTCTTTTTTTGTTTAATGTCATATCAACCTTTGTAGGTTATTTAATGCCAAAGCCATTCTCCAAGAAGAACAGTAGTGGTACTATTTAACCCATAGCTGGGAGGATAAGGGGGTTCATACCTTTCCCAAGGGTATTTGCCCGAAAGTGAATGTAATAGCGCGACTGGAGTACGAACTCGCTTACTACAATTCCGCAGTCCATCGCTTTAACCATTATACCACGAGGACACCCTCGGATTGAAATAAGTACTACTACTCCTGGTTAGAGTGGCACTGAAGGGGTACTCCACATTCCCCAGATCTCAAGAACTAGAGCTTTACTATCAGATACAGTTCAGTGTCATACCAAGGACACTCATCTGCAAAGGATAAAGTCAGCAGATTCTAAGCCCTGTTGACTGGGTTTGTATATGTTAGAGGTACCAAAGAATTACTACATAAGACTACATATGTTTTATTTTGATAAATAAAAGTATTTACTTTTTTCATATATAAGGATTTGGATGATGGGCTTCTTCAATATATTCTCTTGACAAATATACATTTACATTTTGTGATTCCTCAGTTCAAATGATTGCTTTTATGCTTAAGTTTAAAGCAACTTAAAACAAATCAGGAACAAATATTAAACAATTTATGCACAATACTTTGTTCAGCAATGAATTAAAATAACTTCCTGTTGGAGCATTAATCTTAGTCGATTAATTAATTTTGCCTAATCTGCAATTAAAACATTGGCTAATTAAAAATGGAATAGAAAGCAATAATCTTTCAGGTCTTGAAATAAAAAAAATGTATAAGTTAATTTCAAATAAAAAATCTGTATAAGTTGACTTATTTTAGCTTGTTTAAAAACATCCTGATGTAGCTTTATACAACTGCACAGAAGCAAACTGTTTCAGTAAAAGGATATATCATCATCATCATCATCATCATCATGTCGTGCTGCTAGCATGGATATCCCTGACCCTCTCTTGCCACTTCTCCCTATCGTTCATCCCCTCTTGCAGGTCTTCAGGGCTACATTCCGTATCTTCACATAGCTGCTGAATGTATGTTCGAGCTGGTTGTCCTGCTTTTGCCCGGCCATATGTGGGGGTCCATCTCTAAAGGATATATATATATATATATATATATATATATATATATATAAGGGTTATTCAATAAATAAGGGAAATTTCCTTTCAAAAAAGGAAAAATAATTTTTTTACGAATTCTTTTGTAAACACTGCATTGTTTGGAATTGATTTATTGCAAAAATTATCTTGATCTCACAAAAACATTTCTTTGGAGACTATTCAAAATGGCAGCAAATCCAACAGAATGCTCCAGGGTTGAACAGATATCTATCTTCAAATTTTTGATTATTAAGAAGTGCAAGCCATGCAAAATTTACTGAACAATGTGTGATGTGTATGGTGAAGCATGTTTTAGTTAAAAAAATCTTTTGAAATAGGCTAAACATAGCTTTGCCACTATCAATTAAACAGTCCATGGTGTGGAAACACACTCTCTGCCAAAGAACAAGTTCTGGGAGCAGCATTCAGTGAATAAAATCATGCTGACAGTCTTCTGGATCATAAAAGGCACATCACTATTGGTTTCCTTGATAAAAAGTGCGACTGTAAATGGTACTTCATATTGCCTATCCCTTACGAAAAATTCACCTTATTTATTGTTGCCCAGTCAGCTGGGGCTGTAGAATACACTGACTGCTTCTCTGCTGATGGGTAAGACACCCCCCACCCCAACGAATGCCCTGGATATGACACTAAACAATCTGATGGTGACATTCCAGTACTATTATTTTATTTTTAGTTACAGAGCAAAGGTGATGAGATTTTTTTACAATTATCAGATGAAACTTTATTTCATCTGATGATTGTGTCTTCTATTCTATAGAAGACATATAAAACTTATATATTATATATTATATTATATCATATATTATATATTTATATTATATTTATATTTACTTTTATATTATATATATAATATTATATTATATAAGACTTGTATATAGTCTATTCTATATAAGACTTATAGTTATATATATTAGACATGTGTGGTGTAACAGTTATCATTTTAGAAAAGATCTCGAGAAGTTCAAATCCTAGATAACACTGATTACATTTCTCTTAGTGCTAAATCCTTCTCTCTATAGCTATGGGTACATAGTAGGGCAGATTGGGTTCTATTTTACTGAGTAAGAAGGGATGGATACATGCTTTCACCAAGAGTCATAGCATAAATGGCTCGATTTGGTTTGGTTTTACAGCATATCGACCAATTCCGGTTTATACATATATATATATATTAGATATATATGATTTGTAAACATATGTCAACAAAGTTAAATAGTTCCAAGTAATACTATGTATCACTAACAATTCAATTAAGCATCATTGATTTGTTAACACACAGTTAAATTATCAAACAGTTCTATTTCTACCAATTCAATCTAGCATAAATCATTTGTTTGTACTTAGTTTAAATGTCAAACAGTTCTATTTGACCCATAAATTTAAGGTGCTACCACTCTGGGCCAGAGTGGACCTTGAAGCGATGACAATGAAGGGGTTCTATATATTCCCCAAAGCTCTAGCCTAACTGGAGCTTCACCATCAGATCGTTCTGTGTCATATCCAGGACACTTGTGTGTGTCGGGGGGGTGTTATTCCTCTGCAGAGATGCAGTCAGTGTATTCTACAGCCCCAGCTGACTGAGCTGTCATAACATGAAGTAAAACGTAAACAGCTTCATACAAAATTTGAACTTAGCTTACGCTAGTCATCATCATCATCATGACGTGCGGCTAGCACGGACATCCCTGACCCTCTCTCTCCACGTCTCCCTATCATTCATTGCCTTCGGCAGGTCTTCAGGGTTACATCCCGTATCATCACATAGCTGCTGTATGAATGTTCGGGCTGGTCGTCCTGCTTTTGATTGGCCATATGCGGGGGTCCACAGGAGCACATCACTTACAATCTCATCTTTGCTTCTCCAGCAGTGTCTGGCATGTCTAATTCGTCTAGCTTGTATAGTTTTCGTGATAGGTGGTAGGTGGCCATACAGTTGGCTTCGTGTGGGGTGTTGCTGCCAGGACCTGTTTAATATTGCTCGCAACACTCTAGTCATAAGCTGAGTTCAAATTCTGGATTAGTCTGTTTGCATTTTACTTCACACTAATGCACTTGGGATAAGCATGAATCGATCACTCCTCCCTTCACAGGTGGATAAATAGGAGGAGAGCCTGGTCTGTATTTTGTCCATGATAGGAGGAGAACAAATCAATACTTGCCTTTACCAAGTGTCTTAGCTTGAAAGGAAACATAAACTGCTTCATAGAGAATTTGAATTTGGCTTGCTGAGTCCATTTTCTTTTACCATAACCAATAATGGGAATGCCGACGGGGCCGTAGGCATTTTTGGGAAATGCCGGGCGCCTGTGGGCTACGGCCCTGCGCCTGGACCCACTGAAAAGAAAAAAGCCTTGTGCCACACTTGCCCGTAAGGTGGGGCGTGCAACAAATACACCATAACCATTTTGGTTGGTTGGTTGGTTGGTTGGTTGGTTGGTTGGTTGGGTTTTATGGCATATCAACCTTTGTAGGTTATTTAATGCCAAATCCATTTTTATGTGAATAATCAGTTCTATTTCAAACAATTCAGTTTAGCATGAGTACACAGTTTTAATTGTCAAAAACATTTCTATTTAAAACTATTCAGTTTATTCAAACAGTTCTAATTCAGCTAATTCAGTTTAGCATAAGTTCAGATTTTGTTTACACATATAAATGTTAAAACAGTTCTATATATAACAATTCAGTTCAGTGTAAGTATAGTTTCAATGTTAAAAACAGTTCAATTTCAAACAATTCAGTTTAGCATAAGCACACAGTTTAAATGTAAGTATGATTTCAGTTTAGCATAAACACGCAGTTTAAATGTAAGTATGGTCTAATTGTCAAAAACATTTCTATTTCAAGCTATTCCGTTTAGTCAAAATATTCAGTTTAGCATAAGTATGCCGTTAGTTCTGTTTAACCCATAGATAGGGCCCTATCAGGTGCTACCACACCGGGCCAGAGTGGATCTGGGAACAAAAGCAATAAAGGGGTACTCCATATTCCCCAAAGCTCCAGCATTACTGGAACCTCACCATCAGACTGTTTAGTGTCATATCCAGGACACTCATTAGGGGGGTCTTGCCCCTCTGCAGAGGTGCAGTTAGTGTATTCTACAGCCCCAGCTGACTGGGCAAATAACCATTTTGCCACATCTTTTGAATCTGTCTATCAGTCTGTAAAAGGCGAAAGATTTATCCACCATCCTTGACCAGATCATAAACACACATACAAAATGCCACATGTAATAAACTGATTATATCTTTCAATGTGAAAGGCTGCAGATGAGTGTTTCTATTTGCATTTGTATGTTTTATTCATATGCACTTATAGTCACATGAGTCACGTATATCAGAATGTGTGAGGACAGTCATATGCATGTGGGTATTTTTGTGTATTCCTACTTGTTCATGCATTTTTCATGTCTACACAAATTGGAGTACCTTTTAGACATACATATAGATATATGTACAAATCTTTTATGCAAATATATACAATTGTGTCTTACAGTGACCAACAAATATGAAACACTTATTCAAATGTTCATGAATGCGTCTGTAATTTCAGATGAAAACTATACATCTATCAACTAATGTATAAACGAAATTATATATATGTATAATGAAGAGTCTGTATGATAACTCTGATGGGTTATAAAAAGTAAAATAAAAACAAAATATTCATATAATGTGTTTTATATATGTTGACATTTCAGTCTATCTACCCATGATCAAGACAGTACTCTATTGTTTACTATTTCATCTGAGAAAATACTTTTGAATGAAAAGTTAAAATGAAAAAACCCCTTAAGAATTATCGCACTCTTTAACATTATCCTGTTTACAATTTGTTCTAAACTGACATCACTTTTTTGTGTTCAAAATTTTTTTAAAAAATAACATCTTTTAATCATTGGTTATTCTATAAGTCTATATAACAAGAAGATTATTGAATCTAAGAATAATTGAATATATATTGAATAAAACTAAGTTATAAAAGGGAAAATGTAAGTATTTGGAAATCATCATCATCATCATCATGTCGTGCCGCCAGCATGGATATCCCTGACCCTCTCTCGCCACTTTTCCCTATCGTTCATCGCCTCTGGCAGGTCTTCTGGGCTACATCCCATATCCTCACATAGCTGCTGTATGTATGTTCTAGCTGGTCGTCCTGCTTTAGCTCGGCCATATGTGGGGGTCCATAGGAGTACATCACTTATGAGCTCGTCCCTGCCCCTCCAGCAGTGTCCTACATGCCTGGTTCATCTAACTTGGATAGTTTTCATGATGGGAGGCAGGTTGCTGTATAGATGGTGCTTTGTGGGGTGTTGCCGCTAGTACTTGTTTAATATTGCTCACAACATTCTTGTGTAGTTGCCGTCTAGCTTCTTCTCCAGCCGGTTTGTTAGCGTCCAATCTAACCAAAAAAAGGGATGAACTAAAATAAACTGGTCTTAGTTTAATTAGATTATAATTAGAAATTATACTAGATTCTACAATCTTTCTGTGTTGATTGGTATGTATTCTAACAATCATTTTGGAATCTTTCAAATTATGACTTTGATTGGCTTCTAAAATATGTTTGAGTAAAGCATAAAACATTACATGAATCACCTAATTTAAAATCTCTTTATGTTCATAGTTATATTTATTAATGGTTCTAGACATTTGTAGTGGGTACATGTAATTATTTAGTAGATATGTTACTCTCCAATTTGTAGTGAGTGTGAGTGAGTTCTCATCCGTATTTTATGGGTATTACTTTCACATTTAGTTCTCCCACAAATATAACACAAATTTTACAAGCACGTAAAACAAATGGAATATGACAACAACAAACATTACGAAACAAACAATTTAATATTCATAACAAAACAGGAATAAAAATTAATGAGAAACATAATGTACAAGCAACTTTGTAGAAATACAGTTATGGCCAGTTATATGAAAATAGGGTTGTTCACCTGTGTGTGTATGTTTACATATCAGTAAAAGTCTATCAAATAAATGGGTTCATAGTTGGCCAAAGTAAGGAAGATTAAAATTTTCTTTACTTGTATACGTGGGTATGTATATGTGTATATGAATGATGGACCGTAAGTATGGGTCTTTGCTTTCATTAAGTCTACACCTGTGTTTTCTTAAGATTTTGGCGACAACATGTCGCATTGATAAAAGAAGGACGCATGCCTTTTCCTTTGACTCTTATGGTGTGGTTCTCTGCTGTCCATTCATGACCTCGTAGTCTTTTTGGTAGTAGATGGAATGAACTTTTGGCTGTGGAAGAAATGAATTGAATGACCGAATGACCTGGTTGATTAAATTCTTCCTTATTTATACTTTTGGGGTAACTAAAGGGGATCAAAAAATAGTTTTATTGCGGGTCCTAAAATTCAAGCGCGTTGACATTTCTTGACCAATCAGAATCATATATTTACTTATTTGTTTTAGAGCCTAAAAATTTTCTGTTAATTAGTTTCTGATCCGGATTTTCTAGAATGTTCTTATTCTATGTTTTTAGGTGATTGGTTGAAAAATATAAAAATATAACTTCAATGCTAATGTGATTTTGATCCGAAATTTCTAGAATATTCTTATGTATGTTTGTGGGGTTGATTATTTTAAGGCTAAAAAAATGTATATTCTATACATTTCATCAATATATATATATATATATATATATATATGGTAGCATATAAAAAGATATATAAATAAAAGGAAATCCATTATCATATATATCTTACGTGCAAGAGTTAGAAAGCTATTTTGGCAGATCAAGTACTTCTGAACATTTAATCCTCACTAAGTGCCCTATATTAGGGGCTTTTTATCTGATGAAGCTATTCACATGAAACATGATGCAAATGAATTTTTAATTTCAATCATAAAATAAAACAAGGCAATTTTCAGATTACTCACAATTCTGAGTTTCAAGCTCCCAATCTTCAGGTGAACTTACATTCAAAAGTCTGAAATCTTAAGTTACGTGACTATTTACTAAATCATGTGGCTCATTCTAGTGCCAAATTAGAAAATGAATATTTAACTTTTTAGTAACATTCTGATCTTTTATTCAACAGATTCCTAAGATTCTGAAAACATATTATATGATATTCTTCCTCCAAGCACAATTTACATTGTTTATGTGAATATGTATATTAGTTATTTTTGTGTGTGTATGTATATATATATATATAGAGAGAGAGAGAAAGAGAGAGAGAGAGGAAGATTCAGAGACAGAGACAGAGGCAGATGGGTAAGTTCTGGTATGAAATATGACAATATAGGTAAAAGGAAGACAGTCAAATCAGATAGACATATTTTGATAAAGGAATGACATTATCAGAATGAATTTAAATTCATTTTGATAACACCATTCCTATAATGAAATATGTTGATCTGATTTTCTATACTGTTTCTCCTTTTTTCCACACACACACAAACACACACACACACATGGCGGGGGAGGGAAAAACAGTATAACAAATCAGACTGACATATTTCACTATAAGAATAGTGTTATCAGAATATCATCAGAATGAATTTAAATTTCAATCTTTTTTAGTAGTAAATCTTAATCATGACTATATATATATATATATATATATTCATCATCATCATCATCATGTTGTGCTGCTTGCACGGATCTCCCTGACCCTCTCTTGCCACTGGCTTCTATGATCCTTTGCTCCTGGGAGGTCTTTAAGGCTAACTCCTGTATCTGCACAGATCTGTTGTGTATAGGTTCTAGCTGTTTGTCCTATCTTTGCTTGTCCATGTGAAGGGGTCCACAGGATTATATTGCTTATGGGTTCATCCTTACTTCTCCAGCAGTGTCTCACATGTCTGGTTCATCTACTTTTGATAGTTTTCTTACTCGGTGGTAGGTGGCCATACAGGTGCTGTTTTGTGGGGTGCTGCCTCCAGGACTTTTTCAATACAGCTCACAGCATTCTTGTGTAATTGCTGTCAAGCTTTTTCTCCATATGTTTAGTTAGCATCCATGCGGTGCATCCATATAGCAGTATCGATATGACCACTGATTGGAAAAAACTGTGTTTTATTTTATTGGTCAGGTCTGACTTCCATATAACCGATAGCTTATTGATAGTTATCCATGCCTTTGCTAGTTGTGTGTTGATGTCATTCTTGGTTGATGAGACGAGATAGGTAAATTTGTCCACTAGTTTCAAAGGCCCGCGCTTTAGTGTGGAGATGTCATTTTTTTGTTTTAAGCACATGTATTCTGTCTTGTCTGCATTGACATTGAGGCCTATGCAACCTGCTTCTCATTCCAGACTATGTAGCAGGGATTCGGCCTGGGCAGGTGTATTTGCTAGAAGCACTATGTCATCAGCATAGTCCATGTTTGTAATAGTTTGTGCTGGGTATCTTCTGCTTCTTTCCTTTGCCAGCTTGAAAACATTTTCTTTCATTAAATCTATAGACGTTCTAAACACGTAGTCTAGGCAGATAATAAACAGGTATGGGGCTAATGTGTCTCCTTGCAGCACACCTGTTACAATGTTGAAGTAGTCTGTGTCTCCATCTGGTGAGTGAACTTTTACTTTCGTGTTTTTATATAGCATCAATATATATATATATATATATATATATATATATATATATATATATATATATATATATAATGATGATTAAAACACTACGCTAGCTCACCTGAAGATAAAAATGTAAAACTCGTCATCATAAGTTTTTATCGTGTTTTATTATTATTTTACTTTATATGAGAATTATATTGTGATATAACTGCATTTTTATGAGTAGTGCATCATGAAGATTTTACAGACTGAAAATTATTTTAGTGTCATATTTAAAACATAATTATATATATATCTATATATATTATGAGAGTGTTGGTTGTCACTAAATCACTTTGTGGGTATGTGTCGAACAGAGTGCAATATAATATGGAGAGTGCTCAATATCTAGGATAGAGCTATTATATAATAATAATATAATATAATAATAATAATAAATAAATAAATATATATATGTATATATATATATATATATATTTATTAAGTATATATATATTATATATATATAATATAATAATAATAAATAAATATATATTAGATATATATGAATTAAATATATATATATCTAATATATATTTATATATATATATATTGTATACTTAGGCAGCAAATCATTATCTAAACAGGTTTGGTTGAATACAGTGGATTGTTTCTTTTTTTAAATCCTCAATTGAAGATGTTCAAGTCTTCTCACAAGTCTTCTTGGGTCAAGTTAGTAAACTCACTGCAACAAACAATCTAATACAACACCCAAAGATGACCAGCGAAATGGTTGAAAGTGCTTGGGCTAATATAGGGTTCTTTCTTTAACAAGTTGACCCAGAAGTAAGAAGACGACTGAGAAGACTTGAACATCTTCCTTGAAGATTTTAAAAAAGAAACAATCTGCAGTATTCAACCAAATCTGTATATATATATATATATATATATATATGTATATATACACACACACACACACACACACACACACACACACACATACTCATTTATTATATTCACAGATGCTTATATTTATTTTTTGTAAAAAGAAAATGACTCTTTGAAGAAAAAGAAAAGACAAAAAAAGCTAAAATAGTCACAACAATCAGATATTTTAAAATGTGCTCAATATTTGCATAGAACAGGTTTGTGCAACAAAGAAACCAGATCAAACAATGTGTGTGTGTGTGTGTGTGTGTGTGTGTGTGTGTGTGTGTGTGTGTGTGTGTGTGTGTGCACATTTATTGTATTTACAGATGTAGATTTATTGATATTTTCATAAATGAGGCATCAGTTATTGCTACTTCAATTGATAATGGTTCTGAATGTTTCCTTTTTCTAATGTATTAATGTTTAAGCATATATTGAACCTAAATCTGAATAACCTGCTTATGTTGGTGTTTTTTGAATTATAAGTCCTTATATTCCTATTTACCAATATTTTTTCTGCCTTTTTCCTGATTATTGTCTTGGCATCTTTTTCATTCCTTCATTTTCTCTGACTCAGCACCATTCTCTTCCTCTGATGGAAAGCAGGTTTTCAAGTATGCCCAACTTCATATAAATTGGTGGTGCCCTCAGACAAATTTCAAGCAAAATTCATATTTGACTTAGACATAACCACAATTTTCAAAGTAAAGAATTCCGTGGTGTAATGGTTATTGTCGCAGGAAATGGACACGGTGATACGAGTTCAAATCCTGGATGAGACTGATTGCATTTCACATAGCACTAATACCCTTGGGAAACGTATGAATCCAATTATTCTCCCTCCAGTGGAGCAATCCAGGGAAATGAGTAGCACCCTCCCCTACATCTCGGGTAGTAGCTATTGAAAAGGGAGCCTTCTGGTTGACCTCGACTACGGTCGCCAACTTTAACAATCACAATATGAAACATTTTATTTACCTTGCCTTAATTGTTAGAAATTTTTTTTCTAGGCTATTACTACAATAAATATTTTTTAAAAAAAAGGTAAAATAAATATGCTTTACAAGCCATTAAAAAATAGTGGGATTGACTTGCAGAATGAAAGTTCAAGGATAGAAGACACATTTTCCCTAAAGGAAATAAATACAGGTTAAGTAAACTGAGGTCATAGGGTATTTGATGATATAGGACATCAAAATTGTGGTTATTCTATGATATTATTAGAATGCTTATTTAATAGGAGACCAATATTAACATTAGTATATCCCTGATATACTAACACTGCACACGATAGAAGGAAAGACAAGAAAAACTCATTTGCACAAACATGATCATTTAACATTTAATATACCAGCCCATGAGTCTAGTGGTTAGAGTGTTCACAAATGGTCTGAGAGATTGGGGTTCACTCCCAGGTCAAGTTATAGAAAAGACTCAAAAAATGGTATTTGACCCTTCCTCGCTTAACACTCAGTACTATAAGGTACATATCAAGAGTAAAGTGGTGCAATCCAGGGAAAGGAGTAGCTATGGAAATGGGAGCCTTCAAGTCGCCCTCCACCATGGTTGCCAACTTTACTTACTTTTATATATATGTATTTACCAGGAGGTTTTCATGGTGTAATCATTATGTTGTACGAAATAGATATGACAACCCAAATTCAATTCTTCAATGTGACTGTTGTATATCCATAATACAACTATAGGCAGAAACATAATGACGAACTTCAATGAACGAACGAACACACTTCTTTATAAAAATATACCTCTCACACTTTATTCTCGAAAGGGTTGCGAAAAGGCTGATGTTGGTTATGTGTGAGAGGTGAGTTGGAGACAGGGACAGACTGCTTCATATTGACCCAAAGTTCCTGTGACCATAGCAGCACTTCTTTCTCATTCTGGCTGGGCTGCTCAACTGCGGGTCACTGGGGGCCGCAAGCCCTCAGTCTGCAAGCTGATTCTCACACAGGCATCTTGTCCCCAACTGACTCCAACTGCAACTGGAACTGAACTCGAACTGACTAACTCAAGCCCTCTGTAGCACCTGGTTATATAATTGTTTGATGCCCACCTGCTTCCTGTGGGCGTACGCATCTGCACCGAATTCAATCACGTCCACAGGTCAAGGTGATATTCCAATATCTTCGACCGGATGCACCTGTTTTGCAGTTGTTCTGCTTATTTACACAGGTGCATCTCTTGATTGACGACTTGGTCGAGGGTCAATATGTTACAACTGTTTCCATCCCACATAGCACCTTGGGAATGGTACATATTTTCCTTCCAGCTATGAGTGAATACTACAGAAGACTGGGCTCTTTAACCTTAGTATGGCAACCAGAAAAAAGGAAAATCTGAATTCAGACCTGTTAAAATCTACTTTAAAAATTGACCTTGTGTCACATCCTGCTTGTGCAGAGAGGTTGCTAAATAGATTTACATACTGTTTGTATTAAAAGAAGGAATAATCAAATAAGTTCCAACAAATAAAACTATTCACATGTTGTTTCATTTGCAAGCAGTATGTGGAAGGGGTGCAAAAACAGAAAAAAGCTTACATAATGCATGTAGGTAATATCACTATGTAGCTTTACTGTTCCCTGGCTGAGATCAGAGGTAAAAAAAATGTTGAGGAGGGATTAATTAACCTGCAATGTAACCCCACCCCCCACCCTGTGAATCATGTCACCTCACACTCTTATTTACATAACCATTCTCTTAGAATGATAATTATTCACTGTATACATACAGTAGGAATTGTAGATTGACTAACACCATATTTCTGGTTGGTTGGTTG
Source organism: Sepioteuthis lessoniana (assembly GCA_963585895.1). Taxonomy (NCBI): domain Eukaryota; kingdom Metazoa; phylum Mollusca; class Cephalopoda; order Myopsida; family Loliginidae; genus Sepioteuthis; species Sepioteuthis lessoniana. The sequence goes on along the minus strand of CAUZXS010001436.1, from coordinate 188,665 downwards.
GTTGGTTTGATGTTGGTTAGTTTTTTGGTTGGTTGTGTTTTATGGGATATCAACCTTTGTAGGTGATTTAATGCCAAATCCTGTTCATGTGGATATTAAGTATATTTGATTTGTTAGCAGGTACAGTTAAATAATCAAATAGTTCTATTTCTAACAATTCACTTTAATGCAAATCGTTTGTTTGCTCACAGTTTAAATGTCAAACAGTTCTATTTGACCCATTGATAGGACCCTATTGTGCTACCACTCTGGATCAAAGTGGACCTGAGAACAATGGCAATGAAGTGGTACTTTATGTTCCCCAAATCTTTAAGCCTCACCATCAGATAGTTTAGTATCATATCCAGGACATTCATTGGTGAGGGTCTTAGCTCTCTGCAGAGATACAGTTGGTGTAATCTATAGGCCCAGCCTACTGGGCCCCATATTTCTGAGTTTCAATTGAACAACATCAGGAATGTGATTTATAAATAATGGATGACCAGCATACAATAATTTTGACTTTATGGAGGAGTACTTAGCATAACAGTTATCATCATAGGAAATGGACCTAAGTTCAAATACTGGATGGTGCTGTTTGCATTTCATTTCATGCTAATGCCCTTGGGAAAGATATGAATACAGAAGTATTCATATCTCCCCTTTATGAGTAAATATTTGGGAAGACTGTGCTCTTTAGACTAGGTTAAGCAACTAGTCTAGGAGAAAGAAAATACTAATTTCAAACTAGCTGTACTCCACTTAAAGATTGAACTTGTGTCATTTCATGCCTTCAGGTGAAAGTATTGGATAAATATGAAGTGGAATTTATCAATATTCTGTTGTAACACATACCTGAACATTTGTTGATCTGTTTAATAAATTGTTAAATAGACAGATATACAATAAATATTATAAGATAAATCTTTATTATTTATAAAAAATCTAGATAAATTTGTTTTATTTATATATATATATTACTATGGTGTAACTGTAGATAAAATTCAAATAGTTAAGAGTTAAGTAAAAATTTTTGTCGTGTTGTTGCCATTACATCCTGATTCTCAACATTGACAGTCCAGTTGGCTGGGTCTGTAGAATAAATTGAGTGCATCTCTGCAGAGGGGGAAGACCCCCTCCCCCAACAAGTGTCCTGTTTATGACAACAATCTGATGTCGAGGCTCCAGTAATGCTGGAGCTTTTAGGAATGTGGATTACCCCTTCATTGCCATTGCTCCCTGGTCTCCTCTGGCTCGGAGTGGTAACATCTAATTGGGTTCTTTCTATCAGATAGAACTGTTTGACATTTAAACTAAGTGTAAACAAATGAGCTATGCTAAACTGAATTGTTAGAACTAGAACTGTTTGATCATTTAACTGTGTGTAAAGAAATGACATGTTTAATTGAATTGTTAGTTATACATAAAAATACTTGGAACCATTTAAGTTTGACTTATGCTAAATTGAATTGTTAGAAAAAGAACTGTTCAATCATCTAACTCTGTGTATCTACAAAATGTGTTAACAAATCATATATTTGATATATATGTAAAAACAGGAATTGGCATTAAATAACCAACAATGTTTGACATGCCAAAAAACCAGACCAAATCAACTCAACATTGATTCTAAAGTCATTTCAGAATATTGATATTTTATCCTATACAATAATATCACTGATCATAAATATCATAGAGGCATGTAAATATTGATCCCACATGCTGAGGAGAGATACTAACTTACAGACCAGCAGAGAAGTTTGTACGGTATATGTCATCCAGGAAAGAATGTATGGCTCAAAACTATGGGATGAAAGAAATTATTACCTGGGGGTTAGAATTAACAGATAAGTAAAATATCCAAATAACTGGCCTCAAGACATGCAATCTATAACCCCATCCAGCTTCTGATAACAATGAAGTTTTGACAAATGTTTAGAACACTTTTGTAATATCATTACTTTAGACTAAAATTCAACACTAATATAGAAAATTATGACAGCAAATTTCAATATAACATCACAAAAAAAGAATATTATAGTCTTTTACCAAGCTTAGCTTAGTCTGGCACAAGACTAGAAATATGGGGCACTCCTTGATAATCTGTATTTATCCATATTTATCAACCCATATTTACCAACCGCCCCCCCACCCCCGCTCGGGCAGGATATGACACAAGGTCAATTTTTAAGCAGAGTTTAACAGGTTTGAATTCAGAGTTTTCCTTCTCCTAGACTAGTTGCCTCACCAAGGCTAAAGAATACAGTCTGCCCTACTGTTTACCCATAGCGAGAGGGGGAATAATTGGAATCATACCTTTCCCGAGGGTATTAGTGCTATGTCAAATGCCGTCAGTCTCATCCAGGATTTGGACTCGTGTCACCGTGTCCATTTCCTATGACGATAACCATTACACCATGGGCACCTCCTAAGATAACCATTACACCATGGGCACCTCCTTCTATATTAACATTATTTACAGAGAACGATTTCAATAGTCCAAAGCACTCTTGTTATGATAATAACTCTTGTCATTGAGAATCAAACATACTAACAGTGGTCTATTAGATCTGTCTCTGACTTCAGATGAAACATTAAAAGTAAAAGGGATTTGTCTCCCAAGCAGCACCCACCCATTACTTCAAAGAAGTAAGTATTTACCTAGACCTCTGTATGAACAGGATGTGATACCATTCTCCTTCTTCTTGAGTGGTTGTTATACCAAGGTTAAAGAGATCTGTCTGCCCTACTATTTACCTATAACTGGACAGAAAATAGTCAGATGCTTAAATTCCCAAAGGGTATTAGCACTAGGTGAAATGCAAATGGCCTTGGCCAGGATTTGAACTCTGTTCACCATGCCCATTTCCAATGACAATAGTCATTACTCTCCATCTTTGCTTCAACAAAGCAGGGACAGAAAAACACACAGACACCTGCAGCAAAAGCCAATAAAAGTGGGAATATTTTGAACACATACACACATACACATTCATACATACAAATGTCCATTGGCACCATATTAAAAATACCTTTGTCTTGAGACTTTGTCTATAATAATGACAAGAGTTATTATCATTACTAGAATGTTTTGGACTATTGAAACCATTCTCTGCAAATAATGTTATAGAAATATAGAAATGCATTGAAATTAATGTTACTAAAGAAATGCATTTTATATAGAATTTCTTGAATTTTGAGAAGAGTAATTATCATTGCAAAATTAGATGCTACTACTGAGCTCATTCTTTGCAAATGATGTCAATGCAGAAATGTATGGGAAATAATGTTATAAAGAAATATATTGTAAATCGACTTTCTATAATTTCAAGAAAAGTCATTATCATTACGAAAGTGGTTTCTGCTATTGAACTCATTCTTTGCATATTCAACTGAGTGTAAGCAAATGATTACTCTTAAATAGAATTATTAGTGTTAGATAGGAATAATTGAAACCATTTAACTGAGTGCAAACAAATGATTACTGTTAAATATAATAATTAGTGTTGTGCAAACAAATGATTGATATCAAACAGAATTATAAGTGTTAGATAGGAATACCTGAAACCAGCTAACTGTGCACAAACAAATGAGCTCTAGCAACATGTTTAAAAATAAAGTTACTTGCAAGGTATTTGCTTAGAAATCATATATATGTAAAAAGGATTTGGTATTAAATAACCCACAAGGGTTGATATGCCATAAAGCATCAACCAACCAACCAACCAACCAACCAACCATCATTCTTTGCAAATCGAAATTTCATGACTAGAGAATACACTTTAAATAAAGATGAATAGTCATTATCATTGAAAGAGGTAACTTTTTTGCTCCATGGACCTGTTTTATAACAATAATATTCTTGTAGACTGGCTAGCTATCTGGTCATCCAAACTAGAATATTGGTGATACATCATCTATAAAGTCACTAATAAGTGAAAGCAATTCTCCCTCCAGTTTCAGCCAAATGAAGATCAAGGATCTATACATGGCATCAGTGTCATAAGAGCTCCTGGTTTTGCGCTCAGTGTCTTTCTACTAAACTGCATGGCCTACAAGGTGCATATGATAAGTTTCCAGACTTTTTTTCATATGGGCACTTTTATTGATAGTACACGGATGAAACTCTAGTCCCCTTCGAAGTAATCTCCTCCGGCTACAATGTACTTCTTGTACCATTCCAACAACTTCTGGAGGGCCCCATGGATGTCCTCTTGTGTGAGCGTGTCAATGACCTTCATCACAGCCTCTTTTATCTCCTCAATTGTCTCATAATGACAGCCTCTGAGCTTAGGGAATAACCAAAAGTCACAGGGAGCAAGGTCTGGACTATAGGGAGGGTGAGGAATTGTCTTGACGCCCATCTTGGTGAAATAGTCTGTGACCAGGAAGGAGTTGTGGACTGGTGCATTGTCCTGGTGGAAATGCCACTGATCCGATTTGAAGAGTGCTAGCCTCTCTTCCTGAACTCCCTTAAAACCTCAACATAGTAACCCTAACCCTAACCCTTTAGCCAATCATCTGTGGTGTATTGACTTTCTTACTCCTCCCACACCTCTTATCATTCCTCACAGACTCCCTGGCTTGCTTGAATCTCTTATGCCACTCAAAAACTGATGCTCAATTCATGCAAGATGGTCAAAAAGCAGTCTGAAGCATTTCATACATTTCTGTGGTATTTTTTCCAAGTCTAAAACAGAATTTTATTGCATATCATTCTTCTAAAGTGTCAGATTGCAATTTTGAAATTCACCAGCTGTGACAATCAGGCTTTTGTAGGGTGTATTCCAGTTACTGCTGTAGCTATTCATTTGAACCTGAAATCATAAAAATTGGTCAGTCATCTCATAAGATGTATAACAATAACATAGTGAATTTTCAAGAGTCTACGACTTTTAAATGCCCATACGAAAAAGTCTGGAAACTTATCGTATTCACCTTGTATAAGGCTAGATAGCACAGTCTTTCCTACTATTTTACCTATAGCTTTGGGGAGAAGAGATAGATTCATCCTTTCTTCCAAGATATTAGTGCAAAGCAAATGCAAAAAACTGGAATTTTAACTCTGTTCTCCAATTTTATTTTCTGTACCACTATGCTATCCACACATTTCCTAGGCATAAAAAGTAAAGAAAAGAAAAGAAAAAGACAGCTTGCAGATAAAATCTGAGAATTATTGCTATACTAAAAAAATGTGTTATCGATGAATCAAGATAACAAAAATTTGCACTTGCGAACATGTAATTTATTATTAAAATGCATACAGTTTTTAAGATGTCATATTTGTTTAGATGTACGTCATGATTGTGATAAAAATGCAGATGAGATATCAGTAGACATCAACAAAAGTATTCGATTTTCATAGGCTAATCAGGGAAGTCTCCATGGTATAGTGGATAACATACTGAACTGCAAAATCGTAGAAAGTGAGTTTGAATTCCAATCATGCTATTAAATTAACTTTTAATTATGGAAAAAGTGTGAACTCCCTTATCCATCCAACTATGGATTGAATAGTATCTCTACAGTCCTTCTAAAAAAAATGATAGATTTTGCAGTAAATAACCCTCAAAGGTTGGTATGCCATTAAATAAAGAAACCAAAGTAACCAAATCATAGGTTAAAAGATTATTATTTTATCTTGACACACATACATATATACACACTGACGGTATATACTTTTAAATTGTATTTATAATCCTGTTTATCTAAAAGCACAATGAACGTTTTTTGACAAAAATTAATATTAATAAAACAATGAAGGCTTAATGAAAAAATTTCATTGTCAAATATTTATCTGTATCAAATAATTAAGAAAATATATATATATATATATATATATATATGCTGAGATTTGCAGTGTGATTTACATAAAAATGTAGATGAAGCAATTATAGACATCAACAAATGTTGGTAATTTTAAGCCACTGGAATTAGTAGACCATTTCATATACTTTTGTAGCAATATCTCATATAATGGTAGGACAGACTAGGTTCTTCAGCCTTGGTTAGGCAACTAGTCTAGGAGAAGGAAAACTCTGAATTCAAACCTGTTAAACTCCGCTTAAAAAAAAAAATTGACCTTGTGTCATATCCTGCCTGAGCGGAGGGGTTGGTAAATAGTATCTCATATAATGGTTGGTGTGAGTTTTATAGCATATCAATCATTGTAGCTTATTTAATGTCAAATCTTGTTTGTACATGTATATTGAAAATGTATAATTTGTAAACATTTTGTTGATATCAGTTTCAAATGAACATGAGCTCATTTAACATCAGTCATTTGTTTTCATTCATAGTTTGTTGGTAATTTCATTTTTAAATGAGTTAGAACTAATTTCTTTGTACACTACTATTGCTATTGTTTCTACACAGATAAATAGTTTCAATTATTGATATCTAAAACTAATAATTTTGTTCAATATTAATCATTTTTTGCAGACAGTAAATTAGTTACAAGTATCGCTATTTAACATTTATTCTATTCAACACTATTCATTCATTTGTGCAGTCAAATGGTTCCAATCATTGCTTTGTTATACCAATATTTCAATTTAGGCACACAGTTAATTTAGCATAAGTCATTTGTGTGCATACAGTTGAAATGTCAAACAGTTCTATTTAACCTATTGATAGGACCCTATCAGGTGCTACCACTCTGAGTCAGAGTGGATCTGGGAGCAATGGTAATGAAGGGGTACTCCACATTCCTTAAAGCTCAAAGAGTGGAGCCTCACCATCAGATGGTTTAATGTCATATGAAATCTCATATACTAAGAGCAATGTTAACATATGCATTGGAAAGACATTGACTGCTATGAACAAATTATTCATAATCTGATGAAAGAAAACAAGAATTCTTCCAAGCTGTAGTTGTATGAGTACTATTGTCTGGCTGCACCACTTGAACTTTAACAAAGTCCTTAGTGAAAAAGCTTGACAAAAACTATCAAGGATGTTGTTTGCTGGTTTTAAAAAATCCTGGAAGCAGCACTCCACAAAACAACAGCTATATGAACACTTGCCTTCCATCTCATAAACCATCCAAGTAAGATGAACAATACATGCTGGGAACTGCTGGAGTGGCAAGGATGAACTCATAAGTGATGTTCTCCTGATGGGCACCCATGCTTGGGTACACCAGTGTTGACCAACCAGCAAAGATTTATGTCAGCTCTGCATGGATACTGGATACTGTCTAGATGACCTCCCTAGAGTGATGGACAGAAAATCCATGCTATCAGCCTACTTTGATGATGATGATGATGTGCTATTATCTGGAATTGCCCATGAAGCAGATCTCTCCTCACCTAAACACTTATTTTGTCCAGGGGAGGGCAAAAGGCAAAATAATTTGCTATCAATGACATCACAAGACTTAGAATAACACCTGATTGGTCCTGGTTTAAGAATTCAGAGTTTTCCTTCTCCTTCGAAGGCTTAAGATTTCTGTTTGCCCAACTAGTTGTCTATAGTTTGGTGTAGAATGGATAGTTTGATGCCTTCCCCAAAGCATTAATTCAAAGAGAAACACTAACAGCCTTTTGCCCAGTCGGCTGGGGCTGTAGAATAAACTGACTGCACCTCTGTAGAGGGGTAAGACCTCCGCCCCAATGAGTGTCCTGATATGACACTAAACAGTCTGATGGTGAGGTCCAAGTAATGCTGGAGCTTTGGGGAATATGGAGCACCTCTTCATTGCCATTGTTCCCAGGTCCACTTTGGCCTAGCGTGGTAGGACCTGATAGGGTCCTATCTATTAGTTAAATAGAACTAACTGCATACTTATACTAAACTGAATTGTTTGAGTAAACTGAATAGCTTGAAATAGAAATGTTTTTGACAATTAAACTATACTTACATTTAAACTGCGTGCTTATGCTAAACTGAAACCGTTCTTACAATTAAACTGCATGCTTATGCTAAACTGAATTATTTGAAATAGAACTGTTTTTTGACATTGAAACTTTATTTATACTAAACTGAATTGTTTAGCATAGAACTGTTTTGACATTTAACTGTGTGTAAACAACATCTGTACTTATACTAAACTGAATTAACTGAATTAGAACTGCTTGACTAAACTGAATAGCTAGAAATAGAATTGTTTTTCACAATTAAACTGTACTTACATTTAAACTGCGTGCTTATGCTAAACTGAATTATTTCAAATAGAACTGTTTTTTGATATTAAAACTGTATTTACACTTAACTGAATTGTTACATATAACTGCTTGAATAGTTTGAAATGGAAATGTTTTTGACAATTAAACTGTGTACTCATACTAAATTGAATTGTTTTAAATAGAACTGATTATTTACATAAAAATGGATTTGGCATTAAATAACCTACAAAGGTTGATATGCCATAAAAACCTAACCAACCAACCAACAAACAGCCTTGTCCTTGTTATTAGTTACATTAAACCATATAATTGTGAGCAAATTATTAGTATTAGATAGAAATACTTGAAACCATATATTTGTGTACAAATTATTGACATTAGATGGGATTACTTTAAACTATACAAGTGTGTGCTAACAAATAATAATGATTAAATAGGAATAGTTCATTTAAACCATTGCCTAAATTATTAGTTTTAGATAGCAATACTTGATAACCTTTAACTGTGCAAACAAATAATTATCATTATCAAGTAAAAAGGGCAATTAAATTAAATTAAATGACTCCAATTGAATGTAGAAAATATAGATAGCTGTGACTATAATTAAACATTTCCTAATGAGTCAAATTTTGGCATTAAATAATACATAAGAGTTTGATATACCATTAAACAATCTGAACAAACCAAACTAAACCAAAGAAAAGTAGAGTTTGGTGATAAATAATACCTAATAATATCTGTTTTGATTGTATAATATTCTACTAGTAATAATAACATCCTGGTAGAGTTTAGACATTGGCATAATGGTTTGAGCGTTCACCAATGGCCCAGAACACCTGGGTTCAATCCCAGGTTGAATCATACCAAAAACTCAAAAAATGGTACTTGATGCCTCCTTGCTTAACACTCAGCATTATAAGGTATGGATCAAGGGTAAAGTGGGGCAATCCTGGGAAAGGGTTAGTGCCTTTCTCTACACCTCGGTCTAGTAGCTATTGAAAAGGGAGTCTTCTGGTCACCCTCGACTATGGTCCCCAGCTTTACTTTTTACTTACCTAGAGTTAACTAGGACCGTTCACTCAAGAAGAACTCGACTCGGTTCTTAGAAAAATTAAAAATAGGAAAACTGCAGGGCTTGACAAGATTCCCCGAGAAGTATGGAAGACCAGACAATTTGACAGCATACTGCCCCAACACTGCAACGCAGTCTATAATCAAAATCCGATAGACAGATGGATGAAGGGATGTATCCTCCCCTTCCCTAAAAAGGGTGACCTCGGATTAGCTAAGAACTACTGAGGTATAACACTTACATCCATAGCAGCCAAAATTTACAATGCCCTACTACGAAACCGCATAGAACCCAAAATCGACAACATCCTTAGGAAAAACCAAAATGGCTTCCTAAGAAATAGATCCACGACCTCACAAATATTGACTATCCATAGAATCCTTGAAGGTATACAGGCAAAAAACCTACAGACAACATCACTAATTGTCGACTTTACTAAGGCCTTCGATTCCATTCACTGAGGGAAGATGGAACAAATCCTACTAGCATGTGGCCTACCAAAAGAAACCGTAGCAGCAATAACGATTCTCTACAGAAACACCAAAGTGAAAGTACATTCACCGAATGAAGACACAGAATACTTCGACATTGTAGCAGGAGTACTACAAGGGGACACACTAGCCTTATACCTCTTTACCATCTGTCTAGACTACGTGCTTAGAACATTAATTGATAAAATCAGAGAAAACGGCTTCGAGCTGACAAAGAAAAGAAGCAAAAGGTACCCCGCAAAAACAATTACAGACGCCAACTACACCGATGACATAGCGATACTGGTGAATACACCCAACCAAGCTGAAACATTACTGTATAGTTTGGAACAAGCTACCGCAGGCATTGGCCCCTATGTCAATGCACACAAAACTGAATATATGTGCTATAATCAAACAGGCAACATTTTCACACTAGATGGAACCTCTCTGAAACTGGTAGACAAATTCACCTACCTAGGAAGTAGCGTCTCATCAACCGAAAAAGACATCGACACACGGCTAACGAAGGCATGGACAGCTATCGATAGGCTATCAATTATATGGAAATCAGACCTGACCGATAAAATGAAACGCAGTTTCTTCCAGGCAGCAGTCGTATCGATACTGCTGTATGGATGCACTACTTGGACGCTAACTAAACAGCTGGAGAAGCTAGACGGCAATTACACAAGAATGTTGCGAGTGATATTGAACAAGTCCTGGCGGCAACACCCTACAAGGCACCAACTATATGGCCACCTGCCTCCCATCATGAAAACTATCCAAGTTAAATGAACCAGACATGCAGGACACTGCTGGAGAAGCAGGGACGAGCTCATAAGTGATGTACTCCTATGGACCCCCACATATGGTCGGGCAAAAGCAGGATGACCAGCTCGAACATACGTACAGCAGCTATTTGAGGATGCGAGATGTAGCCCTGAAGACCTGCCGGAGATGATGAACAATAGGTAGAAGTGGCGAGAGAGGGTCAGGGATATCCGTGCTAGCGGCATGATGATGATGATGATGATGATGAGTACCTAATAATATCCATTTTGATTGTATAATATTCCATAAGAAATAACAAAATCCTTATATCTTTGATTAATGAAGACAAAAAAAATTACACACAGACACAAATATATATATATATATATATATATATATATATATATACTTGATAAAAATGGAAATGAATCTGATGGCATGTAAATATACAAATATGAAAAAACAAAGCATTCAGTAGATGTATATCATGTATAAATAAATAAATACATGCTCTGGACATATATATATATATATATATATTTTCATATTTTTATATTTACACACACACGCATACACAAACACATATTTTAAAATTGTATTTCTATGCATCTGTGTTTATCCTTATACTAAAATCAATATTAATGAAACAATGAAGACTTTATATCTAAATACATCAGTAAAATATTTATCTGTATAAAATAATTAAGAAACGTTATGTATTTATTTATTGATGTATATTTTTTGCCAATAATTATAGTTATCATCTGTACCAATCTAAATGTTATCTATATATTTTTTTAATGTTTGTCTTTTCCGCTTTCTAATATCCTTATTCTCGTATGTTTCATATTGATTATCTTTCAGCAAAGAAGATACAATCTCATTTAGCACATGTGTTTTAAAGAAAAATGCACATATCTTTTTACATAGAAATTGGATTTTTATATAAAAATTACTTTTACATCATGTAATGCAATATACTGAATACTTTTAATATAGAATTAATTTTCTCTTTTGCTAGTGCTTAAGATTTATGAGATTTAAAAATAAAAACTAAGTTTTTTTATTTTTATTATTTTATATGATTTTTAGGTGAGTAAAAGTAAAGATTTGTATGATGCACTATTTCTGATCTACCTTAAATGAAAAGAAAAAAATTTGCTTTCTTTTCACACGTGTTTTTCTGTATATGCAAGGTGTGATTAAAGAAAAAAATATAGAAAATGAATCATTAAATCTTTAGAATTATAAAATTCTAAATTCAAATAAAGACATTCACTGCTGAGCAACTGATACATATATATATATAAAATACCTTCAGAGTCAAAATTATATTAATTTTGCTCTACTTAGTGTACTGAGCACTCTTACATTTCAGCTGAGGTGATTCGGTCTGTGTTTTTTCTTTTGACTAGGCATTGCAGTGCTGGTTGATTATTTTCAAGCAGTAAGAATGTTTTTTTTAGTCTTTTCTTTTTTATTGATTTTTTTCCCAGATATCAGATTGTGTAATATTTTTTTGTTTGCAAATTGTATCATCTGTTTTTTTTTTCATATGGTCAGAATTGAAAAAATAGGCATAAAAATCATATATATATATATATATATATATATATATATATATATAAAATTTGAGTCATAGATAATTTCCATTTTAGTAAAATATCATTTATTCATGAATAATCTAACAGTAAATTAATTTCAATCAGTAATATATTCACTATTATTTTGACTCACCTCTTGTCATTTATCATAAAGTTTGTTGATTCTTTTCAAGTAAATTCAGCTTGGTTCAAGCAGAACAACTTTTCCACAAATGTTTTCACTTGATCTTCTTAAATTTTTTTTTTTTTTTTTGGCATTCAGAGCATTTTGTAGGGAACAAATAAAGATTGAAATCATTCCATGCAAGTTCTAGTGACTATGTCAGATGGGGTTTAACAAACAACCCTAAATCCAATATTTTTCTCTGAGTGATTCTTGACTTTTGTTATCATGGAGAAGCACAACATTTCTCCTATTAACAAGTGCAGGGCATTTTCACAGATTTTCCTGCTCTCAGTGCAGCTGTTGAGAGTATAAGTCTGTATTGAGAATCTTATTGTGGCTTAAAAGCTCAAAATGAACAATACTGTAGTTATCCCACCATACACACAGCATAACTTTTCTTGCGTAAAGCTTCACCTTTAGGGTAGACAATGAAGATTCATCTTTATCAATCCACTGCCTTTTGTATTGAGTAAGTGAGTAAAATTGGCGACCTTAGTTGAGGGCGACTAGAAGGTTCTCTTTTCAATAGCTACTACACTGAGGTGTAGGGGAGGGCACTACTCCTTTCCCTGGATTGCTCCACTTTACCCTTGATCTGTACCTTATATTGCTGAGTGTTAAGCAAGGAGGTATCAAGTAACATTTTAAAAGTCTTTGGTATGACTCAATCTGGGATTGAACCCAGGTCTCATTGGCGAACACTCTACCCAGTAAGACCCATTTTCTGTCACCTGTAATGATATTCTTAAGAGATAAGTCATTTGTCTGCTTTGAAAGAAGACTTGTTACTATGGATATGCAATCTTCCTTATTCTTCTCACTAAGAGTATGAGGAAGCCAAATGCCTAGCTTGCTAATTTTTCCTATCTTTTACAAGTGGCAATAGATTATGGATTGGGATGGGTCGAGGATATCTGCTGATTCTCAAGTACTTTTGCTCTGATTGCATTCCCCCAATTCTCTTTAAGCATCTTGATGGAGGTTTGATGAGTATCCTGATCTGAACTCATCTCCCAATGCAAATTGCCAGCACCAAACTTTGAAAATTAATTTCGGACTTAGCAGTCAGTAATGCTACCTTGACAATAAATACCACATGGTGTAATGGTTATCGTCACAGGAAATGGACACAGCGACACAAGTTCAAATCCTGGACGAGACTGCATTTCACATAGCACTAATACCCTTGGGAAAGGTATGAATCCAAATATTCTCCCGCCAGCTATGAGTAAATAGTAGGGCAGACTAGGTTCTTCAGCCTTGGTGAGGCAACTAGTCTAGGAGAAGGAAAACTCTGAATTCAAACCTGTTAAACTCCGCTTAAAAAAAGATTGACCTCGTGTCATATCCTGCCCGAGCGGAGGGGTTGGTAAATATGATAAACACTAAAAATTTTCTGAGCTGTGACTGTAGTTTTTGTTCTTCTTAAACTGTTACATTACAAAAGGAATATGTACTTTCAGTTCCTCTCTTTTGGGTGCATGAGATTAGAGATTAAATTATGATGAGCACTCTTTCACGACCAGAAAAAGAATGACGACAGAAGGTATGCTTTAATCAGGTAATTTCCAGTTGCATTTAAAAGATTTGAACTTTAAAATACATAGTTACAACTTGTTTTTAAAAAAAAGAAAATGATGACTCAATTCAAAATATATGTATATGTAAGTTGGTCGACTGTAGTCAAGGGCGACTGTAGTCAAGGGTGACCCAAGAATTCCCTTTTCAATTGCAACTACACCTAGGTGTAGGGAAAGGCTCTACTCATAAACATGTGTATCATCATCATCATCATCATCAATGCATGCCAACACATTCCTTTGACTCTCTCTTACTATTGGTCCCTATTGTTCATCAGTCTTATCAAGTCCTCTAGATGGCATCCAGAGTTCGTATAGATCTGATAAATGTAAGTCTTTGCTGTTTAGCCGACATTGGTGTGTCCATGTCTTAGAGTCCATTGGAGAACATCACTCATGAGTTTGTCTTTACTTCTCCAGTTGTGCCAAGCATGTCTTGTTTGTCTTACTGAGATGGTCTATGAGATAGGAGATAAGTGGCGATACAGCTACTGTTTTGTAGGGTGCATCTTCCAGGATGTGTTCAAAACAGTATGCAGCATCCTTGTGTAGTTCCTATCTGGCTTCGTCTATAACTATTTTGTTAAAATCCAAGTAGTGCAACCATACAGTAGTTCTGATACAACTATGGCTTACATACATGAATACAATATATATACTTAAATGTGTCAATATGTGTGTGTTTCTAACATACTTTATAGGGTCTAGTATTTTGTGCATGAGATTTTCCTTTTTCTTTATAATATTCATCTTTATATATAATAAATATAATATATATATATAATATATATATATATTATATATAATATATATAATAAATATGTTACAAATTTCTTTCAGATCTGAAAAAATTATTTTATAATCATTGCCTTTCTTTTAACATTCACTTTCCTTAAATTCTTTATTTATTCTTTACATACCTGTCATCACTGATCCTATTACCTGGTTTTGACATGGGGCCACTATTTATATAGTGTGTCCTGGGCAAGAATTGCCAGGTAGAGCCTATCCCTTTCCTGGTCAACAACTGGTTTGAATTTAGAGTTTTCCTTCTAGACTGGCTGCTATACCAAGATTAAATAACCCACTCTGCACTACTGTTTATTCATAGTGGGAGGGAAAATAGTCAGATTGTATTAATGTATATAGTGTATTAATGCTATATGAAATGCAAACAGCCTTGTTCTGGATTTGAACTCAAGTATATGAGTCCACTTTTAATGACAGTAACCATTAGGCCACAAACACCTCCTATACTCTACATACCCATAAATATATATATATATATAACGCAACCTCTTGTATGGTATTGTAAGAAGTAAGAAAATGTTCTACATTTATTCTGTTTTTTGGAAAGAAAAAGTTTAATTGTTTCATGATAAGTTTACAAACGTCCTTTGGAACTTGATAATCATTTAATGATATAATAATGCAACAGGTATCTTCTATTCAACAAATCCTTTGGACAATTAAACTCATTTTTGAAAATCAGACCTTTTGTAACCTTTGCATTCTCTCACCTTCTTCAGGTATAATATGCAACCCTGTGTTGGGTCAGTAAAATGGTAATTCATCTGTATCGAGTGAGTTAGGGAGAGGCTCTCTGTGATTGGATATACTAATCATTAAATGATTTTTAGACTTTATAATAATCTTTGAGCTCATAGTATTTCTATTGACAATCTCCCCATTAAATAATTTTTAGACTGTATAATAATCTTTGAGCTTATAATATTTCTATTGGCAATCTCCCCATTAAATGATTTTTAGACTGTATATTAATCTTTGAACTCATGGTATTTCTATTGACAATCTCCCCATTAAATGATTTTTAGACTGTATAATAATCTTTGAGCTTATAATATTTCTATTGGCAATCTCCCCATTAAATGATTTTTAGACTGTATATTAATCTTTGAACTCATGGTATTTCTATTGACAATCTCCCCATTAAATGATTTTTAGACTGTATAATAATCTTTGAGCTTATAATATTTCTATTGGCAATCTCCCCATTAAATGATTTTTAGACTGTATATTAATCTTTGAACTCATGGTATTTCTATTGACAATCTCCCCATTAAATAATTTTTAGACTGTATAATAATCTTTGAGCTTATAATATTTCTATTGACAATCTCCCCATTAAATGATTTTTAGACTGTATATTAATCTTTGAACTCATGGTATTTCTATTGACAATCTCCCCATTAAATGATTTTTAGACTGTATAATAATCTTTGAGCTTATAATATTTCTATTGGCAATCTCCCCATTAAATGATTTTTAGACTGTATATTAATCTTTGAACTCATGGTATTTCTATTGACAATCTCCCCATTAAATGATTTTTAGACTGTATAATAATCTTTGAGCTTATAATATTTCTATTGGCAATCTCCCCATTAAATGATTTTTAGACTGTATATTAATCTTTGAACTCATGGTATTTCTATTGACAATCTCCCCATTAAATAATTTTTAGACTGTATAATAATCTTTGAGCTTATAATATTTCTATTGACAATCTCCCCATTAAATGATTTTTAGACTGTATATTAATCTTTGAACTCATGGTATTTCTATTGACAATCTCCCCATTAAATGATTTTTAGACTGTATAATAATCTTTGAGCTTATAATATTTCTATTGGCAATCTCCCCATTAAATGATTTTTAGACTGTATATTAATCTTTGAACTCATGGTATTTCTATTGACAATCTCCCCATTAAATGATTTTTAGACTGTATAATAATCTTTGAGCTTATAATATTTCTATTGGCAATCTCCCCATTAAATGATTTTTAGACTGTATATTAATCTTTGAACTCATGGTATTTCTATTGACAATCTCCCCATTAAATGATTTTTAGACTGTATAATAATCTTTGAGCTCATAGTTTTCTATTGGCAATCTCCCCGTTAAATGATTTTTAGACTGTATAATAATCTTTAAGCTCATAGTATTTCTATTGGCAATCTCCCATTTTCTTTTGTTAATGTTCTATTACAAAATGCTTCAAAATATATTGTTTATGACTTTGTAAATAGTCATTAGTATTCCCAACACTTTTTAGATAATAGAAATTTTTCTTTGTATTATTGTTGAACAAAAAGAATAAAAGGGAGACATTTTACTGTTTCCTTACAAATTATTCACCTCAGTAAAGGGTGTTTCAAGTGGTGTAATGATTATTGAGCTCAGCTTGCAGACCATTATTAGTCAATTTGATTCTCACTAGGTGCCCATACTTATGGCCTTGTGCTGCAATCAAGCTAGAATTACTAAAGAATTCACCTAAAAAAAAATCTGGAGAATGGATCTGCTAAAATTGGTTATTGCATAAACAACACAAAAGATTTCCAGTATACTTCATTAGGCATAATGGTTAACAAGCTAGACTAGTAGACGATTGTTAGTGAGTTTTATTCTCACTTGTTGCCTTGTGCCATGATTAAACTAGAATTATCAAATACTATTCACCTGAAGAAATCTGTAGAATGGATCAGCTGGAATACTGTGGTAATTGCATAAACGAGGCAAAAGATTTCAAGTAATGGTTTACAAGCTAGTCTAGTAGACCATTGTTATGAATTTGACTCTCACTGGGTGCTTGATACTTTGATCAGCTTGACAAAAAACACCACAAAATATTTCCAGAGTACATTTTATGGTATAATAGTTAGTAAGCCAGACTAGCTGACTGTTGTTTGTGAGTTTGATTTTCATTGGGTGCCTTATACATTTCGTCTTGTGCCAAACTGAGCTAAGGTTATTAAATGACAACACAAAAACTTTATATTCTTGAAATAAAGGTCAGAATGTTAATGCTTACAAGCTAACATGTCTGTTACAATTTAATCTAACTGTAAGAGTTCAATTAAATATGGACAAAAATAAGAAGATGAAATATGAAAATGAAAACTATCAGTTTTTAAACATAAATCTATAGAGGGTCTTTAAATGAAGAGAACTACTTAAATATTTCATAAAAATAAAAACATTCTTTAATTTTCTTCTGGAATTAACAATAACAACATTGAAAGATCTTTCATCAATTTACAAAGGCAGCTGTTTTTAACTTCATTTGTACATTGTCAGAAGTAATTCTGTATATAAGTATAGCACACCTGCATTGAATTTCATGTCAGCTATTTAGTAAAGAAGTTTTTTCTTCTTGATAATGTCACTTAATGTTAATATACATATGTATTAAGAATCAAATAGATTTATTTACTTTATATTCATACATTACAATGATCATGGGTTCTAATTATATTCAGATGAATGTTTAATATATATATATATATATATATATATATATATATATATATATATATATATATATATATATATATAATGTTTAGTATATATATATACATCACAATAATCATGGGTTCTGATTATATCCAGTTGAATGTTTGATATATATATATATATATATATATAATGTTTAGTAATATATATAATATATATATATATATATATATATATATATATGTATATATATATATATAATGTTTATTATATATATATATATATATATATATATATATATATATATATATATATAATGTTTAGTATATATAAGGATCATTAAATATGTTTCCAGACTGTTTCATATGGCCACTTTTATTGATAGTACACATATAAAACTCTAGTCCCCTTCAAAGTAATCTCTGCCAGCTGTAATGCACTTGATGTACTGTTCCAACAACCTCTGGAAGGCCCCCATGGAAGTCCTCTTGTATGAGCATATCAATTACCTTAGTCACAGCCTCTTTCATCTCTTCAATTGTCTCATAACGAAGGCCTCTGAGCTTAGTGAATAAGCAAAAGTCACAGGGCGCAAGGTCTGGACTATAGGGAGGGTGAGGAAATGACTTGATGC
>CAUZXS010001436.1:155000-167500 GCA_963585895.1 Sepioteuthis lessoniana | reverse complement strand
GACTTGAGGAGACTTGCTGTCACTCAAACTCCAGTGAAAAACCTTTTGCTAATGCTGGTGTGAAAAACTCTCAAAAGAGTAAAATAATTTGCAAGCTTTTATAGCTTCAAATGATTATTCTTAATACAAATAATTTTTATTCAGTTTTATGGTTTTAAGTATTCCTCTCTAATACTAATATTTTTGTATAAAATTATATGGTTTCAAGTAACTATTCCTATCTAATGATAATAATGATTATTATTTATTTGCACACAGTTATATGGTTTCAAGTATCCCCTATGTAATACTAATAGTTTTCAGAGAGAGATGGAACCCTAACAGGTACTACTACTTCAGGTCAGAATAGACCTGGGAGTAATGGCAATAAAGGGTTGGCTCCACACCTTTCAGACCTTCAAAACAGAAGCCTCATTTCTGGATGCAATTATAGTGTCATGTCCAGGATACTTTGAAACGAGATAGTTTTGAAAAGTTTGGAGAATTTGATCAGGACATTCAATAGCATGATGATAGGCAGTCAATAAAATATCATTATATCTATATGCAGGTTTGAGGTAGAAGTAATCGGGCAGTCAGTAACAACATATTTTGAACATATATTGGTTGAAGCAGACATAACAGAACAGTCAATAGCAGCATGATATCATTATGGGCATTTACAGAGAAGTGCAGAAGTAATAGGGCTGTCAATAACTTAATATTATCCTATTTACCCAAACCCCTCCGCTCGGGCAGGATATGACACACGGTCAATTTTTAAGCGGAGTTTAACAGGTTTGAATTCAGAGTTTTCCTTCTCCTAGACTAGTTGCCTAACCAAGGCTGAAGAACCTAGTCTGTCCTACTATTTACCCATAGCTGGAGGGAGAATAATTGGATTCATACCTTTCCCAAGGGTATTAGTGCTATGTGAAAATGCAATCAGTCAGGTCCAGGATTTGAACTCGTGTCGCCGTGTCCATATCTTGCGATGATAACCATTACACCACGGGCACCTACTTGATATTATGGGCATATATGTAGTGCAACAGAAGTAACACTGCAGTCAATGACATGATATTAACATTAAGGATATACAGTAGTTTGGGGCAAAAGTAATTGGGCAAAAAGTAACAAATAATACTATGAGCACACACAGGTTGGAGTGGAAGCAATAGAACAGTCAATAGCAAAGATATCATTATGAGCATATGTGATGGGGCAGAAGTAACTGGTCACTCAATAAACATGAAATGATGAATATATTGTGGTTTGGGACTGAAGTTATATGGCAGAAATTAGCAATGATTCTATGAGCACATACAAGTTGGGACAGAAGTTATAGGGCACTCTATAAAAATGATATCATTATGAGCATATGTGGTGGGACAGAAGTAAAATCAAAATATCATGATATCAATATAATGGATATATGCAGGACAGAAGTAATAGGGCAATCAGTAACAACCTGATATCATTATGTGTATGTACCAGGTGGGGTAGAAGAAACAAGGATGGCTTTGGCTTTAAATGACCCATAATGATTGATATGCCATTAAACAAAGAACCCAAATCAAATCATCCCCAGTTAAAATGAATAATAATTAGATTGATATTATAGTGGAGTCATAGCCAGAGGACTTGTCATAGAGTTAATTAGTAATTATAAAAAACTTGACATATCATAGATTTTGCCATTATAGCAGGCCATTTAGTGAAAATAAAAGAAAGTAAAAAGCTAAACATATGGAATATGAAAGTGAAAGTGATACCGGTTGTAATTGGTACCCTTGGAATGGTCCCTAAAATCCTGAAAAGAATTGAGACCAACTAGACCACAGCACTCTTAAGATCAGCTCAGATACTTAGAAGAGTACCAGAGACCTGATGGCTGACTGGTTGGTTGGTTGGTTGGTTGGTTGGTAGGTTAGTTGTATTTTATGGCATATCAACCCTTGTAGGTTATATAATGCCAAATCTTATTTTTATATAATTATGTTATATATGATTTTTAAGTGAACAGTTTGTCAGCAACAATTTTTAAATGAACCAAAGCTTATTTGTTTGCACACTGTTAAATATTTTTGAGTATAGAAAATAAGTCAATATTTCTGGTTGACCCATAGATAGGACCCTAACAGGTACTATCACTCCAGGTCAGAGTAGACAGGAGTAATAGCAATGAAGGAGTATTCCACGTTCCCCAAAGCTCCAGGATGGAGTCTCGCCATCAGATTGTTTAGTGTCATATCCAGTACACTCATTGGGAGGTGGGGGTCTTATCTCTCTGCAGAGATGCAGTTGGCATATTCTGCAGCCCCAGCTTACTGTGCTAGCAGTGACCTGTTGGAGACTTGCTGTCACTTAAACTTCAGTGAAGAGCCAGCATTTTAAACTGTTGTGAAAATCTCACAAAGAGTAAAATAATTATTGTAACAATAACATCATGATCAACCTACTGGATAAAAAAAAAAGTCAACAAAAGAATTTGGGTAAACTTTCAAAATATAATGATCTGAAAATGGATATTGCCAGAATGTGTCATCTAAACACAACCACGATTCCAGTAGTTGTAAGAATGTTAAAAATGATTAAGAATACTAACGCACACATTAAGAAAATTCCAGGAAATTCATCTATCTAAAATATAAGCGATTGTATTAATTAGCACTGTTCACATATGGAGAAAAACTTCCTCCGTCAAACAGACCCAATACCTTTAAAAAAAAAAAAAAAAAATTACCTCATGTACTTGCTAAAGGATTGTATTAAACAGCAAATCAAGGTAATAATATTACTGTGAATTTAAAGACTGTCTTTTGATGTATAAATGAAATAAGTTTTGGAGTGAAGATCTGAAAAAAAATATAAATATTTTTTAGACAACTTTGTGGATTCCTAAATAGTCTTTTGATGTGAACATGAAATAAACTTTTAAATAAAAGGCTGTGTAAAAATGAGGATCCTTTTGATACATTCTAATGTTTACAATTAATGTAAATACACTTTAGTTTTTATTTGGTTTTCATTGATTTCATTTATGTAATGCACTTTGTGATATATTGTTTAAACTGAGTGATTTGTTAAATTATTAGATTATTAAAGAAAGAAGAATTTTAAAGATACAAAAAGCTAATCTTATACTTATAGCTCACACACACACACACACACACATATGCACCCACACACACATATGCACATATGTATATTATCATTATTATTATTTTATGGAGGTATTCATGGTGTAATGGTTATTCTCACAGAAAATAGACACAGTGATCCAAGTTCAGATTCTGGCCTAAGCTGTTTGCATTTCACATAGTCCTAATCTCCTTGGGAAAGCTATGAATCCAAAAATTCTCCCTCCAACTATAGATGAATAGTAGGATAGACTGATCTCTTTGACCTTTTTATGGTAACTGGGCTAGGAGAAGGAAAACTGTGAATTCCAATCTATTAGACTCTGCTTAGAAAATTGATCTTGTATCACATCCTGCTTATATGGAGAGATTGGGTTAAATACAAGTAGACTGGGCTCTTTAGCTACGGCAAGGCAACTAGTGTAGAGGAAGGAAAATTTCTGAATTCAAAACCTGTGGAGTGTTATTTGGGAGAATCTGTAGCACATTGATAAACCTCTTTTTCATTTATCAACTTATCCAGAAATTGTGGCTGGTTCTATAACAAGCCTTCACCACTAAAAACAAATCACCTGTGTAAGTAGTTGAATGGTTTACACCTTAAACTGAATGGTAGGGTCCTTATATGTCAAGCTTGACTGGATAGTCTGTCACAAACACACACACACACACACGCACGCACACACACACACACACACACACACACACACACATATGTATATATAATTGGTTTAACCTGTATTTAACCTGTATTTGGGTGTCCTCGTGGTGTAATGGTTAAAGCGATGAACTGCGGAATCGTAGTACGCGAGTTCGTACTCCAGTCGCGCTATTACGTTCACTTTCGGGCAAATACCCTTGGGAAAGGTATGAACCCCCTTATTCTCTCTCCAGCTATGGGTAAATAGTAGGACGGACTAGGTTCTTCAGCCTTGGTGAGGCAACTAGTCTAGGAGAAGGAAAACTCTGAATTCAAACCTGTTAAACTCCGCTTAAAAATTGACCTTGTGTCATATCCTGCCCGATCGGAGGGGTTGGTAAATAGAACCTGTATTTAAAATCGGCAAAAATTTCTTTGTCTGATCTCTACAAACAACTAGACATTTTGACAGTGATCTACAAAATTTGCCATGCAAACTTATTGGATTCAGGGAAAGGTTTCAACAGAATTTTTTAACTCCTTTTGGGAAAAGAAGGTCTTTCATTGAAATGGGATTTTTGGTAATAATCAACAGAAGGCCATGTTGCTATAAGGTATAACTAATCGTACAGAATTTGAATTTTCAAACTTCTGAAGAAAAAAAAAATTATTCCTATTTATGCAAAACTGATGGATATATAGTCCCAACAAGTCCTAGAATATTTGTGAAAAAACATTGTTTCTAGATGTTATAAAATAGCCGAGGGATTTCGGTTCATGCCTTTGAGTTTAGTTAGGCTGAGAACCTTTCGGCTCAGCACATGGGTTAGTTAGGTGCAACATTGAAGCAGGTGTTAACGCGGGTGCGCGCGGGCAGATGGAGGTGTCACTCAGATTTCATAATAGTCCGAAACGAACCGAGGTGACAGGGTGCAGGTGACGTCACGCACCGGAAGCGCGTGGAGGTTTGTGTGAGAATTTGAAGAGAGAAAGAGTCGGGTACTAGACACCAAACGAGAAGGATCGATTTTTTGGAGGTGAACGTGCGCCCTAATGGGGCCGCACGAGATGGGGGCCAAATGAATAAGACAGCATAGAAGATTGTGTCTCTCCTCCTTACGTCGAAACCTTTAACTCAAAGTTAATAAAAAGGTTTCGTACCTGAACAAGAAGTCGTTAAGTGTTTTCGAATTCCGAGATTTATATGTTCTTGAAATGACTTATCGTTATGAACATTATATGTCCATTTCGCACATAGCGTTAATTGCGAATATGGTACATAGAGACCCTAATGGTGTATTCAAGGAAATAGAAGAGTATAAAAAAACAAAAACAAAAAAAAATTCTACTTATTTAATTTTTTTAAACATCTTTCTTGTAAATTAAAAATTGGATGACTTGTAAATCCAGTAAGTTCCCATTGTACAAGTATATAGCCAACCTTTCCATCCTGAGCAGGGTGTGATACAAGGTTAATTTTTTAGCCGAAGAGAGCTGGTTTGAATTTAGATTTTTCCTTTTCCTAGACAGGTTGCTATATCGAGGTTAAAGAGCCCAGTTTGCCCTACCAATAGCTGGAGGGAGATCGTCAGCATGATACGTTTCCCAAAGGTATTAACTCTATTAGAAATGTAAACAACCTCATCCAGGATTTGAACTCGTACTACCATGTCCATATCCTATGATGATAACCATTGCACCCTGGTTTGTTTATAGGTATAACTATGAATACATTTATGCAGTCATTTATCTCATCTCTCTATCTTCTGTAAGATCTTTTTTTGTCTAACCAAAGCTAAAGAACCAAGTCTATCCTACAAATTACCCATTGCTGGCAGTGGGAGAACAGCTGGATTGATACCTTACTCAAGGGCATTAGAATGGACTCATCCAGGGTTTGATCTCAAGTCCCCAATTACCTCCTTTGTAATATTGGCCTATGATGATGGATTCATGCCTTAGTCAAGAGCATTAGCATGGATTGAAACACAAACAGATTTCCATATGGTCATTAACCTGTCAATAGTAATCCTTGCCTTTCCAATACATATGTTGACATCACTTTCAGTAGATGAGATATTGGTACTGAGGTATATGAACTAATTTCAGAGGTTTGCCTTCTAATGAGGAGATGGTTTCATTTTTATTAAAACATAAATTCTGTTTAATCTGAGTTATTGTAGAGGTCAATGCCTCTTGCAGCCTGCCTGCTCTAGGCTATGAAGCAGAGATTTAGCTTAGTGGGTGTATTGGCAAGAAGCACTAGACCATCTGCATAGTCTGATTCTGTAATAGTTTCTGCTGGATATCATCTGCTTCTTGCTTTTTTTTATAGATATATATTTAAAAAATTATACAGATTGAGAATTTTAGTAATATATTCATTTACTGCGAAATGTTAGAGATTTTCATTCCTTTTTATTATATTTTCTTATATAAACTTTATATTCACCGACCAAATAAGAATGAGTTTCTCAAATTTGCTTCATTTTTTTTTTTGAATAAGTTGTTGTAAAGTTGGCGACCATAGTCGAGGGTGACCCGAAGGCTCCCTTTTCAATAGCTACTACACCAAGGTGTAGGGAAGGGCCCTACTCCTTTCCCTGGATTGCTCCACTTTACCCTTGATCCTTACCTTATAATGCTGAGTGTTAAGCAAGGAGGCATCAAGTACCATTTTTTTGAGTCTTTGGTATGACTCGACCTGGCTTTAATCCCAAGTCTCCTGGGCCATTGACAAACACTCTAACAATTATGCCAATGTCCATTTTGTTGAATAATTGTAGTTAAATTGGTTAAAGTTTTATTGAGAAATGTATTCTCAAATCTAAATAGGTAACAGTTAAGATATATATAATTAATTGTTTTTATTTTTTGTCCAGATTGTTAACTTTTTTATAAAGACATTTTAAAATTTGTATTGTGTATAATGTTGTGACAACATGACAATTGCTCATTGTTAGTGATATCCTCCCAATGAGAACTCCACTTTCCTGAAAAGAATAAAATCCTTTTGATGTTAAATCTTCCCCAGGGTCCCAAAATTATACATAGTGAAACAGTAAAACCCACTTGATTAGAAATTCTTTTCAAAGGCAAGAAACTGACTGTTACTGTTGATTCTGAGACAACACTATCCTAAATTTTTCTTACATATATACCAGATAAATTTTATTAAAACATTGATAGATAGATAGATAGATAGATAGATAGATACATACATACATACATACATTTATATGTATATATGGGATGAGTCTGTTTGCATTTCAAATAAAGCTAATAACCTTCCCAGGAATATATATATATATATATATATATATATATATATATATATATATATATATATATATATATATATATATAATTCAATATTGGAAAATAAAAAGGACAAATTACTGTTGCCTGGCAGATTTTCCATAACTGTGCTCAATATTCAAGGTTAAAATACAGTAATATTAATCCCAACTGTTAGTTTCAGGTTATCATAATCATCAGGAAATAATAAAAGTTTTCTATTCTAAACTTACTTTATCTGTAACCTCTTTACATCCTCCAGGATTTATGAAAATGTGAAACTGACAATTGTGATACACCCCAAAAAACTGATTTTATGGTCACTTACCTCCTGTCTTAAAAAAAAAAAAAGTTTTAAGTCACTGTGTTAATTTCCTATGATAAAAAACCTATGAATGCCTCCTAAATTGTTAATATAGAGTTTTCTAAATGTATACATATGCACATGTACATACACACACACACACACACACAAATATATATGAATATATAACATTTCCCTCACACACACACACACACACACACAAATATATATGAATATATAACATTTCCTTCACACACACACACACACAACACAAATATATATAAATATATAACATTTCCCTCTCTCTCTTTCTCACACACACACACACACACACACAAATATATATAAACATATAACATTTCCCTCATTATAATTTTGTTATACCCAAGCGAATAAATAGGGAACTAACAATAGCCATACATTGAGCACTCTCATAGATTTATATGATTACCCTCATATATTCTATGTAAAACGATAATCCACACCTACTGTCCTTGGACACTAACTGGATAATTTAGAAATATCGCTCCTTGCAACAAGTTGAGCACTCCGTGGATAAATTATATTATGACGGCTTAACCGAGTTTGAGTCTCCATTTAATTGCACTATATATATATATATATATATATATATATATATATATATATATATATATAATAGTTTAATTTGGTTATCAGTTTTTAAAGATAATTTACTGAGAGAAGACAACTCTTAACTAAGACCAGTTCAAAGAAAACATTAAAGAAATAGATTAATTCTAAACAATTCTGAAGGAATAAAGATTAAAAACGGCATCTATAATGTATTGAAATGAAAGAAAATCCAAGAGACTTGCTCAGTGATATCAGAAAATAAGACTGCTTGCAAAATCATTGAAAAATGCCTAATAAATACTCTATACATTACGTCTCTATTGCTCCAATGCCAGTATGTTATCTGCAAGAGCTACTGGGTTTCTTAAGATGAAAACATTATTATTTTCTTGTAGGGATATCTATGAGTTGTTATCATCATCATCATCATCATCATCATCATCATCATCATCTTTCTCATTGCATTCCTTATTCCTATGTCTCTGGCTGAGCATATGGAAATCAAAGTTTTAATTACTGAACAAGAAAAGTGAGGCAGCATACAACAAACAGTCTTATTCTTTTGTACAACATCAACAACAACAACAATAACAACAATAACACATTCCTATGTTCCCTCCCCAGCCCTTGTCAAAGCATTTAGCTGTCAATACAAGACAGACAAACAAACTTCTCCTCATTATTGATATAGATTTTATCACTTGTTACTTCATGAATGAAAATATCATATTATCATTTTCTTGCAGGAATTGCTTTTGTTTTTTTGTTTTATGGCATATCAACCTTTGTGGGTTATTTAATCCCTATATTAAGATAGCATTGATTTTAAGTCAATGGTACTTAGTGACACTAATCCCTAAGCCAACCTTATAGAAGAACAGTGCTGGTACTATTTAACCCATTGCTGAGGAGATAAGGGGTTTCATAGCTTTCCCAAGGGGTATTAGTCTAAAAGTAAATGTAATAGTGACTGAAGCTCAAATTCATTTACTATGATGTTGCATTTCTGAACATTAGCTACTACATCATGGTGACTTCCTTTCTTTCAGGAATATATGTATATATATATGTGTGTGTGTGTGTGTGTGTGTGTGTGTGTGTGTGTGTGTGTGTGCATGCTTTGTCATCATTATCATCCGGAACAACAGCAGTACAAGTCTTATTTCTCTGGAGGCACTCTTAGTGTAATGGTTATTGTCATAGGAAATGGAATCAATAAGTTCAAATCCTGGTGATTTACTTTATGCTAATGCTTTTCAGAAAGGCATGAAACTGTATGTCTCTATGACTATTTATAAATTGTAAGGCTAACTAAGTTCTTTAACCTAGCTATGCATGAGAAAGAAAAGGCTGAATTCAGACCGACTTGTACTCTGCCTAAAAATTGATCTCATGTCATATTCAGCAAATGCTTGAGGAGATGGATAAATACATACAAGTCTTAACCTTCTGCTAAAAAATAAGTGATAAGAATACGCCTATTTTTAAATAATTGACCTGTTGTCACATCCTGCTAATGCAGAGGGGTTGGTTTAAAAAGGAGTCACTCATGGTGTAATAGTTACCGTTACAGAAACTGACATGGCAACCCAAATTCAAATCCTAGATGAGGCTAATTGCATTTCCCATAGTGCTAATAATACCTTTGTATGAAACCAACTATTCTCTCACCAGTTATGTGTAAATAGCTGCAACATCAGCAATAACAGTACAATTCTTACCTCTCTCCCCTCCTGCTCAATGATATGCCCATCAATAGAGGACAGACAAATAAACCCTTTCGAATTATCAATATAGATTTAATAAATACCAGAGACACATTTCATTGACTAGGCTCTAACTTTGGTATAGCAATGATATGCTCATCAATAGAGGACAGACAAATAAACCCTTTCGAATTATCAATATAGATTTAATAAATACCAGAGACACATTTCATTGACTAGGCTCTAACTTTGGTATAGCAATGATATGTCCATCAATAGAGGACAGACAAATAAACCCTTTCCAATTATCAATATAGATTTAATAAATACCAGAGACACATTTCATTGACTAGGCTCTAACTTTGGTATAGCAATGATATGCCCATCAATAGAGGACAGACAAATAAACCCTTTCCAATTATCAATATAGATTTAATAAATACCAGAGACACATTTCATTGACTAGGCTCTAACTTTGGTATAGCAACTACCTTAGGAGAAGGAAAACTCTGAATTCAAACCTGTTAAACTCTGCTTAAAATTTAACCTTGTGTTGTATCCAGCTCTTGCTGAGTTGGATAAATACATATGTTTATTTCTTTTTTAAATATACAGGATAAAAAAATGGAGTTATTATTTCATAGATCTTCATTACAGATATCCAACCAGCTTTATATGTATATTCCTTTTTTTCTTTCCTGAACTTTGAATTATTTTGTATTAAATAGAGAACAGACAAGTAAACTCTCTCCAATTATTAATATAGGTTTAACTTCTCATTATTCTATGAATGCCAAAATTATTTTAGCATTTTCTTGCTGTACTATATATATATATATATATATAGGCATACATACATATACATACATATATATGCATTCATATATATATGTGTGTCTGTGTGTACATATATGTGTGCATTGTCATCATCATCAGCAGCAGCAGCTGCAACATCAGCAATAACAGTACAATTCTTACCTCTCTCCACTCCTGCTCAATGATATGCCCATCAATAGAGGACAGACAAATAAACCCTTTCCAATTATCAATATAGATTTAATAAATATCAGAGACACATTTCAAAAGATTCAATATGTACAGCCAAATAGAAGAGAGCCAGTATGTTCGTCTTAAAGATGTTTACGAGTATAGAAATGTGGTTGGAGTGGTTGGGCGGAAAGTGCAAGGAAAAAGAAAAAAAAAATGAATATTTTTCTAATTAGTGGATAATGTTATTCACTGGTCTCTCGCTCTACGCACATATGAACGAATACCATCAAGCCTAAAGACATTTTTATTTCTTTATTCTACTGATTTATTCTCGTGCATCTCTGAACCCTGACCTGTTTATGAAAGGAACTCAGAGTACAAGAATAGCAATAACCGCAAACTAAGATTTCCAGCTAATGAGCACGTCCTTTTAAAAGAGCCCCATTTCCATTCCTTGGCCCATCGTCAAGCCTTGGTCCCTTCTCTGATGATTATAACCCGCCCTTTGCTCTGCCAAGCATTTTATGTCTTTTCCTTCCTCCATCGTCTCGGCGTTGCAACCTTGCCATCTTGTTCTAACCTGTTATTCTTGCCTCTTGCCCATTCTCCGTTTTTGCCCTCAACCATTTTATCCGAGAAAATAATCCATCCCCATCCACTGACCACTATCCTGGTTGGTGATTTCCTTTTCCTTAATAAATATGCAGAAAATGCCAGATAACAATTGGTTGTTGCAAATTTTATAATCACGTCAGTCCTTTTTTCTCTTTCTTTTGTCACCAGGTGGTCTAAACTGGTTATGAGCTGAACCCTTCCTTTCAGCTTTGAAAAAAGAAAAGAAAAATTCATATCTAAATCACACACACACACACACACACACACACACACACACACACACACACACACACACACACACACACACAAAGACAGTGAAATCACAAAGAAAATTACTGGATTCAATATAATATATCAGTACAAGAATATTGACCAATATGAATGCACAAACTAACACATGCATCACATTTCACTCAGAACCAATCACTGAATGCAGTTAGAGTTTAAATGAAAATAATTAAGAAAAAGACTATGATTAAATAATTCTTTTTAAGATTTTATCCAGCCTTATATTACAACTAAAACTTTAATTAATATGTTCTCAAAGTAATTAAAAAAAGCAAAAGAACATAATTTTCAGGGAGAAATTCAAATAACTTATATCAACATCTAAAATTTTCTTACTTGACTACAATTCAGATTACAAAATAAACTAAATTTCATGTTTTTTCTATAAAAACAGAATATTTATAATATCCAATTATATATATATATATATATATATATATAATTGCATATTATAAATATTCTGTTTATATATATATATATATATATATATATATATATATATATATATATATAAGAATAGCTTTGATATTGTGTCAGTGCTGCTTGGTGATTCAGTTTCTCAGCTATGCAATTATCAGATCTTGGTCTGTGTATGCTCTATCACTGTTATTGAGCACTCTTTATCAATAAGTTTAGAAAACTATATATATATATATATATACACACACAAAGTTTCCTATATTCTATGAAAACAGCATATCTGCAATAACCAATACTATATATATATATATATATATATATATATATATATATATATATCAATTATGAAATTTAATAATTGTGAAGTTTGATATATTCATAGATATAAAAAAAATGATGAATATTGGTGATAGAGTATGTGTAGATGTAAGTTAGGATAATGTAGACAAAGACACTCGGTTACTTGTGTATGTGATCATCAGTCCAAAAGATCTAGATGATCACAGAGTCAAGAAACTGAGTCA
>CAUZXS010001436.1:145000-150000 GCA_963585895.1 Sepioteuthis lessoniana | reverse complement strand
TGGCCACTATGTCATGCTGACTCTCCTCCATGGCAGAATAGGTAAAATAGACAAAAAGTTAGGAGGCAGGGATTGCATAATTTTTATCATCATCAGAAATGAACCTGGTGAGCTGTGTTCAAATCCTGGACAAGGTTGTTTGCATTTCTCATTGTTCTCATGTACTTATTGGCCACCAGTCTAGGAGAAGGAAAAACTCTGAATCCAAAACTAGAGGGTATGGGGTGTGCAAGTTCACCCATAAAAACCTACTTGCTGCTGAAACTGCAGTACTATCACTGATATGGAGTGCTTGTGGTTCTATTCTTTTCAAGGAGTCTGCAGGGTTGGCATCATTCACAGAGGTAGAATGCAATGCATGGTCTATTTAATGTGAAACCCACTGACGTCCATCTGAATGCAAGACAAAAATTATCCTGTGTCCACATGTAACTAGTGACATAAAAGTGTCAGATTACATCAACACTCGCCTTTCTTGCAATAGGTATCAGATTACCAAAGACCAAGCTTACTTTGTTTCTTGCTGCACTGCCTAAACACAGAAACATAGCTGAGATGGAAGAACCAATACCATATTCTACTACCAACCATAAGCCTAGAGAGCTGAGATCTGTTATTCTATTTAACTATATTCTCATGAATTCAGCTATCATCATAGTGGATGGAATCAGCAAACCAAGTTCAAATCCTGCTTGTGGCAGAAGGATTGGTAAATATAAAAAGGAGATGTGCTTAGCATAACAATTATCATTATAGCAGATGGAATCAATGACCCAAGTTCAAATCCTAGTCATGGCAGAAGTACTGGTAAATATAGATAAGAGGGGTGTTTAGCATAACACTTATAATCATAGTAGATGGAATTAGCAACCCAAGATTTGGCAAATATGTAAAGGAGTTGTTCTTAGTATAACAGTTACCATCATAGCAGATGGAATTGGCAAGCCGAGTTCAAATCCTGCTTGTAGCAGAAGGATTGGTATATATATAAAGGAGGTGTGCATAGTATAACAATTATCATCATAGCAGATGGAATTGGCAAGCCGAGTTCAAATCCTGCTCATAGCAGAAGGATTGGTAAATATATAAAGGAGGTGTGCTTAGCATAACAGTTATCACCATAGGAAATCGAATTAGTAACCAGAGTTCAAATCCTAGATGAAGCTGTAGGGTTTCACTTTGTACTAATGCCCTTGGGAAAAGCTTGAATCCAACTATGGGTAAATAATAGGACAGACTGGATTCTTTATATTTAGTAAGGCAACAAGTCTAGGAAAAGGAAAACTCTGAATTCAAATCAGCTTTACTCCCCTTAAAAATTGACCTTGTGTCATATTCTGCCTGTGATGAAGGGTTTGGGTAAGTGCACACCCTTGAGAAAGTCATGTATCCTACTGTTCTTCTTTCAGCTCTGGATAAATAGATGAGAAGATCAGGTTTGTTAGTTTTGGTTAGGTAACCAGCCTTGAAGAAGGAAAAACCTGAATTCACAATATCTTTATTCTGCTCAAAAATTGACCTTGTGTCATATGCTACTCACAGTTGATGAATCGGGTAAATACATACATTCACATGCACCCAGACATATGCAATCTGAGCAAAATCACTGGTCCCAAAAACTATTATCATACAGAGTCGGACTATTCTGAACTTTCTCTTTTGGTGTAATGGGTGCAATACTGCCATAGGGTTGAAATACCTGAGACCAAGCTCACTTCATTTTTCTTTGCTGTGTTCTTATTTTTTTAGACAAGAGTATGGCATCATGTCCTGCCAAAAGATAAAACACAATTGAGGAAGGAGCTCAGATACTACATCTTGATCCCAGTTGGACAGCCTATGTTTAAATATATCTCCTCAGCTGTAGTATATGATACATGGTCAGTTTGATGAAGTGTCTAATGCACATATATAAAAGCAGGGCAAAAAATATCTATTGTTTGTATGACCACTGTCATAGAAACAGACTCATCTTGTTTTTCTTTGCCATAACATATATGAAGATAAGAACACAGTATTGAATACCATCAAAAGGCTAGAACACAGTTGAAGGAGAAGTACAAATACTACATCTTAATCTCAGTCAGAAGGCAAGTTAGAGGAAGTCTGACCTTACAATTATATGTATTAATATATTCTACAACTTTTAATTTTAAGATGCTTTTTTATATTACAATTTTTTTTTTAGTTTCATATAATCATATAATAGTCAGATAATTCCCTGCTTTTATAGTTTTTGACCAGTTGATATAAAAATCAATTTATAGAGTGTTGTCACTGCTTGTGTTTTTCAGATGTCAACATTTCCCAACATTTTAAATCCACTTCAATGACTGACCAGACTCCAGACAAATGCACCCAAAAGAAATCAAAACAGCAAACACATTTCTACCCTGGAAATACAAACCATAGTTCTTCAAGGTCTTTATGCAAAACAAACATTGGCCACATTCCTGATTGCAGTCAGTGGATTGATTTAAAACCAGCTGCAATAGACAATGGCATTTCAGGCCCATATTCTCAACTTTGCAATTTATCAGAGAAAATGAATTCAACTTCTGGCTCCCACCAACGGGTTACTGTACCCCAGGTACAATATTTGGATTATCTGGGATAATTCACATGAAAAAAAGATAAGGAAACACGAAAAGGAAACAAAAAAAAAACACAGTTCAATTCCCTTACTGAAAATTTACTCAAAAGCAAAATAATCAGAATAATTTAAACAAAATTTAAGTTTTAAAAAAAATTTCTTAAATTAAAAAAATAAAAAGAGAAAAAGAAAGCTAACCTTCCAAAGTTCTTGAAAATCAGTTTTAGGTTTGTTTGTTTTTTTAATTTGAAATATTATAAATAGATTAATTCATATTTCTGAAATATGGGATTTTCCATTCAATTTTTTTCTTTTTTTAAAAAACTTTTTACAATATGGAAAGTTATTCAGCCATTGTGAATCATAAACCAAGGCTGGTATCTGCCAAACAACATATGAGGGCAATTTTTCAGTTGAATTATAACAAGAAAAGGAGCGTTCCTTTGATATTTTATCATATCTGTTTTTTTTATTTGAAGATTATGGGAATGTCACTAAAACTGTAAAGAAAGAGACACGCCACAATCTGTTATATAAATAAAGAAGTATATATATATATGATTTTTTTCTTTCATATAAATTAAAACTGTACATCAGATGAAACATCTTTCCTTCCTAAAATTTTCAACATAGCTTTTAATTCAATATTTTTGATTGAAGTGCAGAAATAAAAGGAGCAAAAACACTTTCTACAATTCTTTGATGTCAAAGAAGAGACAAAAAGAAAAAAAAACGAATACCCAGTGATTTCAATGTAAGATATTAGATATTTATAATTACTCAAAGATAAACAAAAACCTCAGTTTCAGTAAAAGATAATTTGACGTCACAAGAAAGTGATTTTTTTTTTCTGTATCTTGATTTCTCCTCTCTTTCTTCACCTATGTTTCAAGTGATTTCAATGCTGAAAATTACTTAATAATGAAGTGATTAAAAAGAAAAGAAAAAAAGGACAGAAGCTGAAATAGAATACATGGTTGTGCTGAAAAGAAATGATTCTAACTGGGGGGGAAATATCTATTCTTGAAAGGATAATCACCAACCCAGATTTTCAGAAATTGTACACAAATTGTATGTTCTTGAATAGACAAAAAGGATATTGATTCCTCCTGGAATTAAACTATTGTCTTGCGTGCATTGAATTCCTGAAATTGTGTTTATAATAATACTTACATTCACAAGTAGACATGGAAAATATTGATTTTTTTTTTCAAAAAATTTTTTTTTAAATGATAAAACCAAAAAAATAAAATGAAAAGAAAAATGTGGGATTATGTATATTTCAAAAGTTATCTTTAAACTTGTGCAGTCATGAGTGAAAATGTGCTTGGCAGAATCAAGTTTTGAACCCTGCAAAAAAAAAAAAAAAAAAAAAAAAATGAATATTGACTTCACCATTTCAAAATCTCGAGGAAAAATCTGATTCTAATTATGGAAGGAGGAGTTTTTGCTATAAAGTAGAAGAAAAGATGGTATGAAGTGTTATCAAAACAACATAGATACAAAATATACAAATATATACAAACAGAACTGAATTTATATATCTATGTAGACATAGATATGTGTACAGGTGCAACTATGCATGCATATCTGTACATTGGTGTTCAGACATATACAAAAAAGAATGTATACCTACTCTTATATATGAAAGAAAAACACTTCAGACATAAAAATACCTTTTTGTTTGTGTTTCTTTTATATATGTATTTGAATATATATATATATATATATATATATATATATATATATATATATATATATATATATGGAGAACCAATGTACAGTGATATAAACACTAAGGTAGTTAGGTACAAATAAAGAGCAAAAAAAGACTTTTAAACACACACACACACACACACACATGCATATGTACATATACATATATATATATGAAACATATATATATGAAGCACACACACACACACACACACACACACACATATCTATATATATATATATATATAATATATATATATATATATATATATTTGTGCATTTGTCTGTGTGCATTATATATATATATATATACATATATATACATATATATATATACAAAGAGAATAAATGTGCAATAATATAAACATTAAGGCAGTTAGGTGCAAATAAAATGGAGAAAAAGAATAAAAGGCTGAGAAAGAGAATTAGATAGATCAACTCAAAGATATTTGTAAATAACCAGAGTGAAAGCGATATGTAGGTGTGTTTAAACACAAATAGAGAAAAGAAAAAAAGGAAAAGTAAAAAGCAAAAAGTAAAAAAAAAAAAAAGAATAAAAAGAAAAGCAAAAAAAAAAAAGAAAAGAAAAGAAAAAGAAAAAGTCTGTTCCAAGGATTGTCTGTTCCAATGCCTATGTCCATTCAACGGGAAGGAACATCAGCTAGTGATTGGCTTGAGCAGCTATTACACA
>CAUZXS010001436.1:137500-140000 GCA_963585895.1 Sepioteuthis lessoniana | reverse complement strand
CAATTCCTGTGACTGGTGGGATATATTCATTTGTGACAAAGAATTTGACCAGGAAAATTAAAACCTCAACTGTCTACATAGTCCTAAAAATTTCTTTATGTTTGTGTATATGTATAATGGCATATCATAGTAAGGTTCCTGTTAGAGCAATACACTTAAAATGCTTAGAAAATAAAATAATTCCCAAGCCAACTCGCAACTGAATGATAATTTTCAGGTGTCAATGTTTGCACTAATTATCATATTTTCAATCATCCCAATGCTAGGTTTAATGTAAAGGACTATGAAATGCTAATTAGTCTTTCACATTTTTCTAAATAGCAGCATAGATATAATCATAGACAACTGTGGCAACAAGAACCCATTGAGATCACTGGTCACCAAGTATGAAGTTAAAAATTTATAAATTTGAAGAGATAAATTTCTGACTCACACTGATTAGTGTGGCTTAGAATATACTAAACGGTATCCCCTTTAAAAGAGTAAACCCTTTCATACAAAAAAGGGGTTGTCCAGAGTATGATACCAAACTTCATTTGATGGTGAGGCTATAGTTCTGCAACTATGGGGATTGTGTGGCACCACTTCATTGCCCTTCATTTCTCACTGGTGTTCGAAGACATGGAGTGGTCATACCTGTTAAGGTCCTCAATTATGGATCAAATAGATCTATTTAAAAAGGGTTCTTAGTTGCTAGGACAGCATTATATTCAGATCTGTTTAAAAAGAATTCCTAGTTGCCAGGACTGAAAAAAAAAAACTTAAGAAACAAGACTTAAACTGCCAAAATCTGGACAACAAAACCAATTATAATAATCGCAGTATGGACAATAAATCACGGGAGAAATTTTTAAAAATTTGATGGGGAAAATTAAAATATTGTAAATCACTTTTAGTAAAAGTGTTCAATTCATAGCATTCAATTTAGCTAATGTTTTTCTTGTCTCTAAGTAATCTGCAAGCTAAGAATGAGAATCAATTACTTAAACCACTATTAATTCATTTGATTTATACATGACTAAATACTATAGTATTATATAATTCATATTCCACTTATATCTATCATGAATATATTCCCATCCATATATATATTTATATACATCCATGTGTATACATATCCCTGAGATAAGATGCTTATGTAGTTTTATTTAACTTGATTAAAATTATAATGAACCAAATGTAGATACGTCAGTAAGTCCATGGCCTAATAATACAAAAAAGGAATTATTTCAAAGTTAATTTTTAAACATCATCTTCATTGTTAATTCACTTAAATTGACATTTTTCTATTGATTACAGAAATAAAAATGAAATATTTCCATTATCAATAATTCTAAAGCCTAATGATAAAAAAGTATTAATTTAAATGATAATTATCTATTTTCAAAATTAACTCCTTCGTTAATGTACATAATTCAATGAAGAATATCTATAACATAAATGGTACATTAT
Organism: Sepioteuthis lessoniana; assembly: GCA_963585895.1. Taxonomy (NCBI): domain Eukaryota; kingdom Metazoa; phylum Mollusca; class Cephalopoda; order Myopsida; family Loliginidae; genus Sepioteuthis; species Sepioteuthis lessoniana. The sequence goes on along the minus strand of CAUZXS010001436.1, from coordinate 138,548 downwards.
GTTCGTTTATTTGTTTGTTTGTTTTTAATATCTTAACATTCCTTGTGGGTTGATTAATGCCAAAGCCATCCTTGTAGAAGGACAGTAGTGGTACTGTTTAGCCAACAGTTTGGGTGATAAGGAGTTTCCTACCGTTTTCCAAGGGTATTAGTCCTAAAAGTGAACATAATAGTATGACTAGAATTCAAATTCACTTACAACATTTTCACATCAAGCACATTAGCCATTATGTCATAAGGACTCTTCTGATACATTTAGACAGGAAATTTCTGATAGAAATTCAGCTATTGAACATACCATTTTTGGTATATTTATATCAATTTCTAATCTCTCTGATAAAATAAAACTAGAATTCTTCCAGTTTGTTGCCATGTCAGTACTACTGTATGGTTGGACCACTTGAACTCTAATGAAACATTTGAAAAAAATCTAGATGGGAACTACACAATGATTCCATGTCCTGTTTTGAACAAATCCTTGGAGTGACAGCCCTCAAAACAATAGCTGTATGGTCACTTACCTCCCATCTCATAAACCCTGTAAAATGAACAAGATATGCTAGGCACTGCTAGGGAAGCAATGACAAACTTATAAGCAACATTCTCCTATGGACTCCTATACATGGACATACCAGTGTTGGCTGACCAACAAAAACTTATATTTATTAGTTCTGTGTGGACACTGGATGCCATTTATAAGACTTACCAAGAGTGATGGCTGATAGAGAGTCAAGGCAATCCGTTCTATCAACACAACTTAGTGATAATGATGATACATTGATATCAATGTAGATTCTTTTAAATATTTTAGGTTTATGATTAAATCAATGTTCATAAAAATCTTACACACACACACACACACACACACACACACACACACACACACACACACACACACACACACACACATGCATACACACCCACATATCTATCTATCTATATATATATATATATATATATATATATATATATATATATATATATATATATATATTGTATAATGTTACATGTATATGTATATGTGTCTATATGTGAACACACACACATTC
>CAUZXS010001436.1:122500-135000 GCA_963585895.1 Sepioteuthis lessoniana | reverse complement strand
AGAGAATGAAATCAGTGACCCAAGTTCAAACCATGAAAGAAGCTGTTTATGCTTTACTTCAAGCCAATACCCTTGGGAAAGGCATGAACCCATCTTTTCTCCCACAAGCTATGGATAAATAGTAGTTTCTTAGTTTTTAATGGAATATAAACATTGGGTTATTTAATGCAAAAGTCATCCTCGTAAAAGAACAGTAGTGGTACTATTTAACACAAAGCTGGATGGCAAGTCAGCTAGGGCTGTAAAATACACTGACTGCATCTCTGCAGAGGGGTAAGACCCTCCCCCAACAAGTGTCCTGGATATGACACTAAACAATCTGATGGAGAAGCTCCTATAATGCTTGAGTTTTAGGGAATGCAGAGTACCCCTTTATTGCCATCGCTTTCAGATCCACTCTGGCTCAGAGTGGTAGCACCTGATAGGGCCCTAACTATGGGGTCAAATAGAACTAAACAGTATACTTATGCTAAACTGAATTGTTTGAAATAGAACTGTTTATAATGTATAAAAATGGATTCAGCATTAAATAACCTACAATGGCTAATGTGCCATAAAACCAAACCAAACCAAAGTTGAAGACAACAGGGGATTAATACCTTTTCCAAGGATATTTGTCTGAAAGTGAACATAATAGCACAACTGGTGTTCAAAATCATTTACAATATCTGGGGAAATATTAGGGAAGATTGGGTTCTTTATCTTTGACCAGGTTAAACTATTTTTCCTCTTTGTCAGTATTATTAGCTACGCACTTCTGCCTGTGATGAACATATATGCTGTGATCATAAAAATCTGTACCAACTAAAACAACTCACTTTTTCTCAGCAGCAATGAAAAATGCTAAGTAGTTCATCTTTCAATGGCCCAATTTCTGGATAAACTGATCTTAGTAATAATCATTTTGGGAGTTGAACATAGCTTGGTGTTCATATCAAGGTTCAATTTATTATCTACTATCTATCTGTTTGGTAATCATAAACATTCAGCAAACATCAATGGATGTCAATGAGTGCATGATGCATGATCGATTAATTGATTGATTTTAATGACATATCAATCTTTTATGCCTAGAGGTTAGGTAATTGCATACATTGTACATTTATTGGTACATTTTTGGCATAGTTTTTCCAAAGCTTTTTGTGCACAGTTATATAATATCAAGTATTCTTATCTAATTCTAATAATTTGCAAACAGATCTATTTTTGCCCTTTTGGCTGGGGCTGTAGATTACTGCAGAGGGATAAGACTTCCCTCCACCACAACAAGTGTCCTGGATATGACACTAAACAATCTGATGTAATGCTGGACCTTTGAGGAATGCAGAGCACCACTCCCAGGTCCACTCTGGCTCAGAATGGTAGCACCTGATAGGGGTCAAATAGAACCTGACTATGGGTCAAATAGAACTTAACAGTGTACTTATGCTAAACTGAATTGTTTGAAATAGAAATGTTTTTGACAATTAAACTGCATAATTATGCTAAACTGAATTGCTTGAAATAGAACTGTTTTTGCTAATTATTTGAAATAGAACTGTTTGACTTAACTGACTAACTTGAAATAGAAATTTTTTTTGACGATTAAACTGTACTTATGCTAAACTGAATTGTTTGAAATAGAACTTATCATCTGTATAAAAATGGATTTGGCATTAAATAACCTACAAAGGTTGATATGCCATAAAACCCAAACAAAAACAAACAAACAGATCTATTTGACCTTATGAATGGGACCCTAACAAGTACTATAACTCTTAATCAGAATTGACCTTCAATTAATGACAATGAAGAGATATTCCACATTTCCCAGAGGTCCAGAACTAGAGTTCCCCCCCTACCAGATACAGTTTAGTGTCATACCCAGGACACCCCAGTTTTGGGGAATGAGGTCATACCCCTCTTTAATGGATGCAGTCGGCATATTCTAAGCCCTGCTGATAGAATAGGTATATGAGTGCATTTTTTTTTTCTAAATAAAAAATTTATTCATACACCTCTGCTTTCATGACAAACACTCTTTTATCAAATTGCTGCTCAGCTGTTATCTGTAACAAGACAAAAATATTGATGACTGGCAGAAAAGTTCACCCTCAACTGCCATACCATCAACATCTGCCTCTGATATTTCTGACATATATGCTCTTATTCCTGGTTGATTAAAATGCTTAGCCAATAACTGTGACTGTGTTTTGTAACTATAGACAGCGGGGTTGTTGCACTTCCTGTATCTTTTGTAGACACCTTAGAAGTAAATTGAAAGTATCACTTTCAGAGCCCCTCTTGTACTTGATATGAACTTTCTGCCCTCACAGAGTAAAAAAGAGTGAAAATGAGAAGCAATATTCCAGAAATTAGCCAATATCTGTAACAAAATAAAAAATATGGTGAGTGGTAGGAAGGTTCAACCTCAACTGCCATACCATCAACATCTGTCTCTGATATTACATTTGGAGCAAAGCTCTTACAAAATCTGGCATATATGCTCTCGTTCCTGATTGGTTAAAATGCAAACCCAATATCTAATTTTATATAATATTTGATTTCTTTTAATGTATATTTCATTTATACAGCTTTATCATTTTATATCTGGTAGTTTTGAAAATAACCTTAGGATATCCATGGGTAGAGATACAACACTAATTCTGAGAAGTGCTGATCAATGAGTAAATAATCCATTAATTCTATCAGAAATGTCAAAAACAATGCTAGTTATAATATAAGTTCTATTAATAATATACAACTTCAGATTGAACTTAATGGCCACCAACAGTTGCCTTTCAGTAAAACAAATTATTTCATTTGGTTAGTATATCACTTCTTTACGGGTTATTTTATGCTAAGATTTAACTCATTTGTAAATATTTATTTCAATCATGATTATATTTTCAATGTTCCATTGTATTTTCTTTAAATTGACCTTCTTTATTTGTCTATAATCATTTGTTCGTACACAGTTATATGGTTTCAAGTAATTATTTCTGTCTAATAATGATAATTTATTTTCACACACTTATGATATGCATTTCTATCTAATACAAATAATTTGCACACAATTGTATGGTTCAAGTATTCTTATCTAATACTAATAATTTATACACGACCGAACATTGGTATAATGGTTAGAGTATTTGCCAATGGCCCGAGAGACCTGGGTTCAATCCCAGGTCGAGTCATACTAAAGACTCAAAAAATGGTACTTGCTTAACACTCAGCATTATAAGGTATGGATCAAGAGTAAAGTGGAGTAAGGAGTAGCGCTCTCCACTACACCTTGGTGTAGTAGCATTCAAAAAGGGAGCCTTCGGGTCACCCTTGACTATGATTGCCAATTTTACTTACTTTATATGGTTTTAAGTAATTATTTCTATTAAATAATAGTCATTTGTTTGCATGTAGTTACATAGTTTTAAATAACTAATAATAATATTTAGTTAGCAATTAGAGATTCAAGTAACTATTCTTAATAATTACACACAGTTATATGGTATCAAGTATTCCTATCTAATACAAATGATTTACTCACAATTATATGGTTTCATGTATTCCTATATAATACTAAAGATTATATGGTTTCAAGTAATTATTTCTATTTAATAATAATCATTTGTTTTCACACAGTTATAAGGTTTCAAATATTTCAGTTATCAATGAGTGAAATACTTGGTACATCAGATATTTGTAGTTTTATGTCAGTTTCAAAGGGAGATAGAAGAGGGAAAAAAACCTTTGAATAAAGAAAGCCTTCAGATAACAACAAGCATTGTCTTTCATGCACCAGCAATGGCCAGAAGGCAACTGTCCACAAAAAGCAAAGACGTAAAATAAAATAAAAGAAAGCTGAATAAATATATAAAAAATATCCTTGATTACGCATAAATATTTAATTAAGGAAGTCGAATACATAATGACATTGAAGACGACGAAAGAAAAGAAAGCTTCAGCAGATGGAATGAGGGAAAAGCAAAAAAAAAAAAAGCAAAAAAAAAAAAAACAAAAAAAAACAAAGGTCCACAAATCAAGAATGCATCATCTTTCTAATGCTTGTTCAAAAGAAAAAGACTGTCTATTATTTGCTGCTTCACTTTTGTTGTTCAGTAATTAAAACTTTGATTTCCATATGCCCAGGCAGAAACTGTGGTTGGGGACAGAGGGGTAAGGAATGCAATAAGGGTGATGGTGATGATGATGACAATACACTTATGCATGCACATAGTCATACTCATTCACACATACACACACACACACACACACATGTGTGTGCATGCATATATATATATATATATATATATATATATATATATATATATCCCCACAAGAAAATGATAAGATACTGCTGACATTCATAAAGTAATGAGAAATTCAATCTATCCTAATAATTGAAAAGGGCTTATTTGTCTGTCCTCTATTGATGGCCATATCCTTCATCAGGAGATATGACTTATACTGCTATTGCTGTTGACAATAATGTTTATGATGACAAGCACACACACACACACACACACACACACACACACACACACACACACACACACATTAATATTCATATGTATGTGTCTGTATATATATATATATATATATATATATATATATATATATATATATGTATATATATATATATATATATGATAAAAAAGAAATACAAATGAATAAATTAGCATAAAATAGTGGTCAATGCTATTATAGCAGACCAGATACAAAACCTAAAAACTAAAATGATTATGAATGCTAGAAGCCAGTTACTTGAAGTTTCATGCTGTGTCCACAGTTGTCAGATTGAAATATATATAAATATACATGTATGTACAGAATTTCCCTCCCTCTCTCTCTCTCTCTCTATATATATATATATATATATATGTAAAAAAAATTTTCATTTTTTATTGGTCCAAAGAAAATAAAGTAATTATTTCAAAATGAATAGGTCCACAAAGAGAATTATATATATATATATATATATATATATATATATATATAATATATATATATATATATATATATATATTATATATATAAGAATTATTTATTTCATTCTTTTTTAAAAAAATATATTAATAAATCTCTTAGCAGACCTATTCATTTTGAAATAATTATGGAGAAAAATTAGAAAAACAATAGTAACCCAAAAGGGATGAATTTATTAGAAGAAAAGTCAACATTAAAATGTTTCAGTTTTAATGAACCTTCATCAGGACTTTAAAATGTTGAAGCAAGTGTTGATTGAACAACGATGGATGTTTAATATAATACAAAAAAACAGAAGGGAGAGAATGTATACAAAGAAAGATCATATAACCATTCAATCATTCAATCAGTGCTTTTTTTTTTTATTTATCAAATTATATATATATATATATATATATTATATACTCCTGCAAAAATATGATATTTTTTCATGTATGAAAATTAATACAAGATCACAAGATTGAATTTATATTAATAATGTGGAAAAGTTTGTTTGTCTATCCTCTGTTGACAGCTTAATGCTTTGATAAGGGCTGGGCAGAGAACATAGGAATGCATTATTGTTGTTATTGTCATTGTTAGTGGTGGTGCAGTAGTTGTTGTTGTTGTTGATGATGGTGGTCCTTGTACAAAAGAATAAGACCGTTTTTTGTACGCTGCCTCACTTTTGTTGTTCCGTAATTAAAACTTTGATTTCCAAATGCTCAGCCAGAGACATAGGAATAAGGAATGCAATGAGAAAGATGATGATGATAATGATAACAATGAATAGATATCCCTATAGGAAAATAATCATGTTTTCATCTTAAGAAACCCAGTAGCTCTTGCAGATAGCATACTGTCATTGGAGCAATAGAGACGTAATGTATAGAGCATTTATTAGGCATTTCTCAATGATTTTGCAAGCAGTCTTATTTTCTGATATCACTCAGCAAGTCTCCTGGATTTCAATACATCATAAATGCCATTTTTAATCTCCATTCCTTCATAATTGTTTAGAATTAATCTACTTCTTTAATGTTTTCTTTGAATTGGTCTTAGTAAAGAGTTGTCTTTTCTTGATAAATAGTCATCTTTGAAAATAGATTAACAAATTTCAACAATGTACATATATATATATATATATATATATATATATATATATTATATATATATATATATAAGTGTGCGTGTGTGTGTCTACTTAACAATTCCCTCCACATGAGCAGAAAAGTGACACAAGCTCAATTTTTTAAACAGAGTTTATTAAGTCTGTTTTCAAGGTTCTTTCCTTCCTCAAGATAAGTTGCCATACCAAGGTTAAAGAGCCCAGTCTGCTTTGGTATTTACCCATGGCTGGAAGGAGACTAGTTAAATACATAATGTTCCCTGTGTGAAATGCAAACAACGTCATCCAGGATTTGAACTCATGTCACTGTGTCCATTTCAGTAATCATAATATCATGAGTGCCCTCTCTCTCTTTCTTTCTCTCTCTGCATATATATATATATATATATATATATATTATATATGTGTGTATGTATGTATGTATTTATGTACATGTTCATATATGTAGATACAAGAGGTGCCCATGTTGTAATGGTCATCATCATTGGAAATGGACATGACGGCATGGGTTCAAATCCTGGACGAGATTGATTGTATTTCACATAGCACTAATACCCTTGGGAAAGGTATGAATCCAATTATTCTCCCTCCAGTTATGGGTGAATAGTAGGGCAGACTAGGTTCTTCAGCCTTGGTGTAGCAACTAGTCGAGGAGAAGGAAAACTTTGAATTCAAACTTGTTAAACTCCGCTTAAAAATTGACCTTGTGTCATATCCTGCCCGAGCGGAGGGGTTGGTAAATATATATATGTAGATACAAGATGACCAATAAGGCTATAGGGTTCCTATTGTTTGAGTATTCCACAATATTATTGATGTTTTAGAAAGGGATGAAGGATTCTAATAAGCATTTCATAATTATTTCTTTCGTATCAAGAATCTAGATGATTAGAATATCCTCTTCTTAGCAAACATAGATACCACACAAAATTATTATTTACTTGCAAACTGCTGTATTACATTTACATACATACATATATATATATATACATATATATGTGTGTGTGTATGTGTGTGTGTGAGGGAAATATTATATATTTATATATATTTGTGTGTATGTGTATGTGTGTGTGTGTACATTTAGAAAACTCTGTATTAACAATTTAGGAGGCATTCTTAGTGTAATGGTTTTGTCATAGGAAAAGGACACAGTGACTTTAATTTGTTTTTTGTTTTTTTTGTAAGACAGGAGGTAAGTGACCATAAAATCACTGTTTTGTGGGTTGTTGCTTCCAGGTATTACAACTGTCAGTTTCACATTTCAGAAATTCTAGAAGATGTAAAAAGATTACAGATTACTGTATGAAAATGTACTAATATGAAAAAAATAAAAGGTCTTTAGAGGATGATTTTGTTTATTGTTAAAATTATTTGCCAACATTAAATGGTTGTTTTTAAACCCTCATCTGGACATATGAATTTTTTAAAACAAAACATAAAAATGAGAAAGTTTTAAACATCCTATTTCCTTAAATAACATAAATAACAGTTTGGTCAGACATTATTTAGAAACTAATCACAACTTTAATTTTAAAGATTTCAAAATATTATTTTAAATACATAATAAAGAACACACCAGAAAATTGTTGAATCTAATATCATATCAAAGCACAATACTATGAAAAACCCAGCTTCTTCAATTTGTCTCTCTATTTGGTCAGATTGGTGCTGAAAAGTTACAAAATCCTAGATTTGAAATAATTTGGCTTCATCATTTATCTATACTCAGATAGATAAGCAGATATTTGGATCAAAAAGACAGCAAGAAATAAAAAGAGGCAGACTAACATTGATAGAGATGGTTGGATGTGTTATGGAATGTTTAAAATTAGTAGATATGAACAAAATAGTATTAATATGAATATAGATGTTTATCTATCTCTAGATAGATAAATAGTTAGGTTGATATATAGACTGATGTGATGTAAATTTTTAGAATTTTTTAAGAAATATGTTATGTTTTTTAAAATAAATTTTCAAATACTTATTACATCATATAAATTTGAAACAGAATGCCACCAATTGAAAGAGAAGCCTCAAAACTTTATATCTTTTTATTTCATTTAAAAATCCTTATGCCCTTATGGAGGTTTAAAAACAATTCAAACTATAAATCAAATCATCATCTATTTGTACATTTTCGTATATATATCATCATCATCATGACATGGCACTAGCATGGATTTTCCTGACCCTCTCCTTGCTATTTGTCTCTATTGTCTCTTGCTTCCAGAGGGTCTTCCAGGCTACACCCTGTATCCATACAGAGCTATTGTAGATAAATTCTAGCTAGTTGCCCAACACTTGCTTGTCTGTGTGAAGGGATCCATAGGAGTACATCACTTAGGATTTCATCCCAACTTTTCTGGCAGTCCTGCATGTCTTGTTTGTCTAATTTGGATGGTTTTTGAGATGGGTGGTTGGTGGCCGTTGCACCCCACTAAACAGCAGCTGTTCAGACTCTCCCATCTTACAAACCAAGTAAGAAGAACAGGATGTGGTGGGGACTATTGGAGAAGTAAAGATGAACTCACGAGTGATGTCCTCTTATCAACTACTACACATGGACACACAAGTGCTGGCTGAGCAGCAAAGACTTACACACATCAGCTTCCTGCAGGCAGCAAATGAAATCTAGAGGACTTGGCAGAAGTGATTAATGATGGTCACAAAAGGAGAGAGAGAGTCAAGGTAGTTAGTACTATCAGCATGACTTGATAATTATGATATATATATATATATATATATATATATATATATATATATATATATATATATATGTAAAAAATTTCTCATTCTTGGTCCAAAGAGAGAAAAAAAGGAAATATTTCAAAAGGAATAGGTCCACTAAGAGATTTGTATTTTTTTTAAAACAAACCTACATGAGTGAATTTGAGTCTTATTGGGTGCCCCATTCATATGGCCTTGTTCTCTGGCAAAAGCATTAGCTAAAAACATGCACATATGTAAGAACGAAATGAATAATTCTTAAAAAATACAAATCTCTTAGTGGACCTATCATTTGTAAATATATATATATATATATATATATATATATAATATGAGGTTCATTAAAAACGTTCTTAGCCTTACTGAGAAAGAAAAGCATAGCTGAACATTTTTTGTGGCTTTACGCTACTACTTCTTATGAAACTAGAAAAATCTGAATAAGTTTTCCTAGTTTTATAGGAAGTGTTAGTTTGGTTTGGTTTTATGGAAATACAACCATTGTAGGTTATTTAATGCCAAATCCGGTTTATACATACATATTAGATTTATATGATTTGTAAACATAAGTCAACAAAGTTACATAGTTCCAAGTATTGTTGTGTATCACTAACAATTCAAATAAACACCAGTCATTTGTTTACACACAGTTAAATGATTAAACAATTCTATTTCAAGTATTTAGTTTAGCATAAGTAATTTGCTTGCACTCAGTTTAAATGTCAAACAGTTCTATTTGAACCATAAACAGGACCCTTTTAAGTGCTACACTCTGGGCAGTGTGGACCTGGGAGCAATGGAAATGAAGGGATACCTCACATTCCCAAAGCTTCAGCATTACTGGAGCCTCACCATAGATCTTTTAGTGTCATATCCAGGGCACTTGTTGGGAGAATTCTACCTCTCTGCAAAGATACAGTCGGTGTATTCTACAGTCTCAGCCAACTGAGTTTGAAAGTGGCAGTGTATTGCCACAACAAAAATGTTCATCTATGGCTCTTCTTATTGGGTCAACATTTTGAGCAACCCTCATATATTTATATATATATGTTTCTTGATAAAGATGCATATACAACTTTTTAATTAAATGCTTACAAACTTTCCAACTTCTTATTAAGTGATAGCTTATAGACTGATATATCTATATCATTCTACGTATTCCTAGTGGTACAATTGTCCTATTTTTTACTCTGTTCAATGTCTCTTCATCTAACCATTCATTTTACTCAGTGTGTGTGTGTGTGTGTGTGTGTGTGTGCATGTGTGTGTGTGTGTGTGTGTTTTTAATTAAAAAGGAAGGACAAATTATTTGGAGAAGTAAAAAGTAATGATAGGCTTGGCAAAAAATGTTTCAATGATTTTTCATAGACTTTCATATTCTGTGTATCATTTCTCTATGATTTTCTTGTGTGAGAGTAGGAGAACAAGAATATAAAATGAGAAAATTTATAGTGACGATCATAATGTACCGGATAGCTTTTCAAATATGCATATTCACCTCAACCCTCCACATGAGCAAGATGTAACACAAGGTCAATTTTTAAGAGGTATACATATTTACCCTAACCCTCACAACCACTGCACAAGCTGAATGTGATACAAAATCAGACTGATTGCCCTACCAAGGTTAAAGTGCACAATTCGCTCTACTGTTTAACCATAACTGGAGGAAAAATAGTTGCATTTTCATAAAGCACTACTAATACCCTTTCCCAAATGCATTAACACTATGTGAAAATACAGACAACCTCAACCAGGATATGAATTCTTGTACATTACCTACAATAATAACCATTACACTACAAACTCCTCCATAGCTTTTCAAATGTGTTTGATATATTCTTATGTTTGATCTGAATTCACTTCTGTCCATCTGTGCTTCTTTCTTGAGTGCTCATGTTTTACTGCCCTTGGCAAAGACCTGAGTTCTGCAGTGGAAAGACAAAAAAGCAGCTGCTAATGATGGTATGATGAATTAATGACAATGTAATCACAAAATTATATATATATATATATATATATTATATATATATGAGGGTCAACAAAAAGTTCTAAGCCTCACTCCAAAAAGAAGGGCCACAGCTGAACTTTTTTTGTTGTGGCAACACACTACACTTCTTATAAAACTAGAAAAATCTGAATTAATTCTTTTTAAATTTCATAAGAAGTAGTAGTGATTTGCTACTATAAAAATGTTCAGCTGTTTTTCTTCTGACTGGTGCTTAGAACTTTTTGAAATGACCCTCATATGTACAGATAGAAAGATAAAGAGATAGATATGTGATGTAAATGTTAGGAAACTTGATAGCTGACTACTGTCAGTGAATTTGAATCTCCATCAGTGTCCCAAATTTCTGGCTTAATGGCATAGCTAAGCTAAGATTAGTAAATAACTATGTACATATATCTATATGTACACATATATCTATATATGTACATATATCTATATGTACACATATATCTATCAATCTATCTCTCTTCACACACACACACACACACACACATACACACACACACACACATATATATATATATATATATATACACATGTGTGTATATATATATATATATATATATATATATATATATATATAGAGAGAGAGAGAGAGAAAGAAATATGATCTCAAACACATGATCTCAAACATATGAGACACTAGTTCATTTCCATTCAGATATATGATTTATCTAAAATATGTTGCTGAGAAATTTTTCAATATGCATTCATTCACACACATATAAGCATCTACTTACGATATATATATTCAAAATAAATAGGCTCACAAATGAATTTCAATATTATTTTTTTAGGGTTTTTATTTTATACATAGGTCTAGTGGGTAGAGTGTTCACTAATGGTCTGGGAGATCAGTGTTAAATCCCAGGTTGAGTCATACTAAAGACTCAAAAAATGATACTTGATACCTCCTTGTTTAACACGCAGCAATTTAAGGTATGTATCAAGGGTTAAGTGGAGCAATCCAGGGAAAAGAACCCTTTTCTACTCATTGGTGTAATAGCTATGGAAAAAAGAGCCTTTGGGTCACCCTCAACAAAAGTCACAGTGTGTGTGTGTGTGTGTGTATGTGTGTGTGTGTGTGTAAGTTAAGGAAGTAATTGGGTAAACAATAATATCTTAATACTATTGGCTTCCCTATTACTTCTGCACTAAAAAAAATGAATATATATATATATATATATATATATATATATATATTATATATATATATATATATATAAATGGAGAGAAATATGCTTATAGAGACAGGGCTGATTATATGAGAGTGAGACAAATGTACATGAAAGAAATCTTTTTGTTTTCCTCAGAATATAAAACATCTTAATTTCTATAATGCAAATCATATAGTAGTTCATGGTATGACTATATTTATTTTAGCAGGTGATAATTTTTCAAAGAATTTAGATTGTGAAGATTATGGGCTTGGAATTTTGCCCCCAAAAAACAACAGGCAAGAAACCTTTGCATGCAATTAAAGAGAATATTGTGGAACTCAAATCAAAGACAATTTTTCTTGTCTAATTTAATGGTTTTGAAAAATATTTTATTAGAAGATTTCTTCTGCTCTAACCTAAGTGCTATGATTTCAAATATTTTGGAGCTCATCAAAGATTTTGAATCTCTGTTCTAGCCAATGAAAATCTGCCAGCCATAAAACTGTCCAAAGAGAATATATGGGCAATT